>JAPMUY010010845.1:0-13016 GCA_026901105.3 Galaxias olidus | reverse complement strand
GGGATCAGAGTCCACATCTGACATTCTCAGAACAGGATTTTTCTATATGATCTTTTGATAAAAAATCAAATTAAGGTGACCTCACCCCCCAGTCCTAGTCTCAGCCTTCAATCCCCAGCCTCCACCCCAGCCCCAGCCTCCAGCAAACGCCTCACTCCCACAGCCTCAGCCTCCAACCCCGAGCCTCCACCCTTAGTCTCACTCCCCAGCCCCAGCCCCAGGCCCAGCCCCGAACCCTAGCCCCAGCCCCAGCCCCAGGCCCAGCCCCGAACCCTAGCCCCAGCCCCTGCCCCAGGCCCAGCTCCAGCCCCAGCCCCAGACCCTCCTTCGTCCCGGCCCTCCACTGTCTGACAACCAGATATGTCCACCAGGTGGCCTCTCTGCTGATAGATATAAACAGCTGTTATTCTTGGTAATGGAAAGCAATTAGAAACATCTGCAGGCTTGGCTCTGAGCGATGCCTCCAAAACGCAGACTGGCTCCCAGGTGCCACGAGGAAATAATTACCTCGACAGGACAGCCAGGACTGGACCTCCACTGAGCTGTGAAGAACACGGAGGAGAGCCTGCACCCGCACACACACACACACACACACACACACACACACACACACACACACACACACACACACACACACACACACACACACACACACACACACACACACACGCACACTGTTTGCTATTAGAGATAATCACTTCTGCTTTATTTTGTAATGGCTGTTTTCAAAATATTTGTCAAGGATATTTGTGGTTAAGTGTCCACTGTCTGATTCAATTGCTGTCAGTCAGTCAGCCAAGCCAGTTAAACCAGCCAGCTAAACCAGCCACCAGCCAGCTAAACCAGCCAGCTAAACCAGCCAGTTAAACCAGCCAGCTAAACCAGCTAAACCAGCCAGCCAAGCCAGTTAAACCAGCTAAACCAGCCAGCTAAACCAGTTAAACCAGGTAAACCAGCCAGCTAAACCAGTTAAACCAGCTAAACCAGCTAAACCAGCCAGCTAAACCAGTTAAACCAGCTAAACCAGCCAGCTAAACCAGCCAGTTAAACCAGCTAAACCAGCCAGCTAAACCAGCTAAACCAGCCAGCTAAACCAGCCAGCTAAACCAGCTAAACCAGCTAAACCAGCCAGCTAAACCAGCTAAACCAGCCAGCTAAACCAGTTAAACCAGCCAGCTAAACCAGCCAGCTAAACAAGCTAAACCAGCCAGTTAAACCAGCCAGCTAAACCAGCCAGCTAAACCAGTCAGCTAAACCAGTTAAACCAGCTAAACCAGTCAGCTAAACCAGTTAGCTAAACCAGCCAGCTAAACCAGTCAGCTAAACCAGCCAGCTAAACCAGCTAAACCAGCTAAACCAGTCAGCTAAACCAGTTAAACCAGCCAGCTAAACCAGCCAGCTAAACCAGTCAGCTAAACCAGCCAGCTAAACCAGCTAAACCAGCCAGTTAAACCAGCCAGCTAAACCAGCCAGCTAAACCAGCTAAACCAGTCAGCTAAACCAGCTAAACCAGCCAGCTAAACCCGCCAGCCAACGGACGGACGGACAGACAGACAGACAGTTCCTTCATACCCCACACACAGAAACATGGAGAGAAAATGTCTTCCGTCCTGTCAAGAACATGAGGCCCATATATTAGATGAAATATCATGAGGTGGTCTGGGTGTATGTGACTGTGACTGGACAAGATCAGCTGACTCCACTCTGAAGGGTTGTCTCCACTTAGCAACACTGACACTACGGCATCAAACAACCAAACAACAGCACAGCAGAAAATAGAGAGAGGGAGAGAGGGAGAGAGAGAGAGAGAGAGAGAGAGAAGAGAGCGAAAGAGATAGTGAGCGTGAGAGAGAGAGAGAGAGAGAGAGAGAGAGTGAGCATGAGAGAGAGAGAGAGAGAGAGAATGAGCATGAGAGAGAGAGAGAGCGAGAGAGAGAGAGAGAGAGAGCGAGAGAGAGAGAGAGAGAGAGAGAGAGAGAGAGAGAGAGAGCGAGAGCGAGAGAGAGTGAGAGAGAAGAAAAGAGAGAGAAAGAGAGAGGGGGATGGGCTGAGTCACAACAGGAGAGGAGCTGAAGTGTCTGGAACACCAAACATTCTGCTGCTGCCTTTGTCCTCCTCACTGCCTGTAATCCCCACGGCAACAAGCACAAAATGTCCGTCAGGACAGATGAGGCCCCCGGGGCAGGGAGCAGCGAGCGCCATGGTGACGGGGATACGCTGATGCTTCGTGGCGCACCTGTCACACACAGCTCCGCGACGAGGTGACCGAGGTCACATGACTCTGCCGTAGGACTCCGTGACGAATAGGAGCCCAGCGCCTCAGATGAACGCGTGTCAGCACTTTGCGTGCGTGCGTGTGTGTGTGTGTGTGTGTTTTGTGTCTGTTACAGTTATTTCTCTTGAGAGGAAAGAAAAGACAATAGCATATTATTTTTCGAGTTTTCTAGGTCTCTCGTGGAGTTGATCACATCTGAGCCTTAAAACTAAAGATGTTTGCACACAACACTGCAGCCGTCACCAGCTCCAAACATCTGTAATCCTCCTCCCTGCTAAAGTCCACAATTATTCAATGCAGAGAGCTCACAATCCTGTCTCTCTGTATCTGACTCTCTCTCTCTCTCTGTCTCTCTCTCTCTCTCTCTCTCTCTCTCTCTCTGTCACTGTCTCTGTCCTTGTCCCTGTCCCCGACAAATTAAGACACATACTCTCTGATGCTCTTTACTCCTAACCTTTGACCTGTGGCAGCTCCTGAGTCCATGAAAAACAATACCAATGATTGGAATATGGGAGTTGTACAGTGGAATAACGACAAATCAAACCAGTTTTTTTTATGTCCAGATGGTGCATTCAAGCCTTTTAATAACGAAATCTGCTTTTGTGTTATTTAAAATATTACAATAACCTTTTGGTTAATCCTCTGACTCCCAACCTGGTACACCTGCCCCCCCCCCACCCCCCACCCCCGCAGGCTACCACACTGGGATTATGTCTGAGATATGAGGTCTTTATTAAATAAGTCGGATAAGCAGATCTGTTTAATTTGATTCCCTGTGCATGTAGAGCTACAGGAGAAGAGTCTCAGAGCTGGAGTTACACATCGACATTCATCCATTTTGTCTTTGCCTGCCCGCGTCCAGTCTGTGCTGGTCGGACTGGAGTGAGCACTGCTGTTAAACATACATGTGTTTTAGAGAGGAAACATGGGACGATCAGTGTGGCAGCAGGAGGAAGAGACTTATTCTGCTTTGACATGATTCAGTTATACACTGTCATACACTGTTATATACAAGCTGGAAGGAGAAACATTCTTAATCTTTTGGATTACACCAGGACTACATGCAACTTGGTATGCAAGTTGAACACCAAATATTATCTAAAAAAAGATCAAAAAATAATAACTCACAACAATAATAATTATAATTATTATTAAGTATAGCAGCACCTTATCCAGCGCAGGGGCCAACACAGGCAGTATAGCAGCACCTTAGAGGCCAACACAGGCAGTACAGCAGCACCTTAGAGGCCAACACAGGCAGTATAGCAGCACCTTAGGGGCCAACACAGGCAGTATAGCAGCACCTTAGAGGCCAACACAGGCTGTACAGCAGCACCTTAGAGGCCAACACAGGCAGTACAGCAGCACCTTAGAGGCCAACACAGGCAGTACAGCAGCACCTTAGAGGCCAACACAGGCAGTAAAGCAGCACCTTAGGGGCCAACACAGGCAGTATAGCAGCACCTTAGGGGCCAACACAGGCAGTAAAGCAGCACCTAACGGTCCAAAACACCCACAACATCAGCACATTAGGGGCCAACACAGGCTGTACAGCAGCTCGTCGTCTAGGGGCCAACACAGGCAGTACAGCAGCACCTCAGGGGCCAACACAGGCTGTACAGCAGCACCTTAGAGGCCAACACAGGCAGTATAGCAGCACCTTAGGGGCCAACACAGGCAGTATAGCAGCACCTTAGGGGCCAACACAGGCAGTATAGCAGCACCTTAGGGGCCAACACAGGCAGTACAGCAGCACCTTAGGGGCCAACACAGGCTGTACAGCAGCACCTTAGGGGCCAACACAGGCAGTATAGCAGCACCTTAGGGGCCAACACAGGCAGTACAGCAGCACCTTAGGGGCCAACACAGGCTGTACAGCAGCACCTTAGGGGCCAACACAGGCAGTATAGCAGCACCTTAGGGGCCAACACAGGCTGTACAGCAGCACCTTAGGGGCCAACACAGGCAGTATAGCATTACCTTAGGGGCCAACACAGGCTGTACAGCAGCACCTTAGGGGCCAACACAGGCAGTATAGCAGCACCTTAGGGGCCAACACAGGCAGTATAGCAGCACCTTAGAGGCCAACAAAGGCAGTATAGCAGCACCTTAGAGGCCAACACAGGCAGTATAGCAGCACCTTAGAGGCCAACACAGGCAGTATAGCAGCACCTTAGAGGCCAACACAGGCAGTATAGCAGCACCTTAGGGGCCAACACAGGCAGTATAGCAGCACCTTAGAGGCCAACACAGTCAGTATAGCAGCACCTTAGGGGCCAACACAGGCAGTATAGCAGCACCTTAGAGGCCAACACAGGCAGTATAGCAGCACCTTAGGGGCCAACACAGGCAGTATAGCAGCACCTTAGGGGCCAACACAGGCAGTATAGCAGCACCTTAGGGGCCAACACAGGCAGTACAGCAGCACCTTAGGGGCCAACACAGGCAGTACAGCAGCACCTTAGGGGCCAACACAGGCTGTATAGCAGCACCTTAGGGGCCAACACAGGCTGTATAGCAGCACCTTAGGGGCCAACACAGGCAGTATAGCAGCACCTTAGGGGCCAACACAGGCAGTACAGCAGCACCTTAGGGGCCAACACAGGCAGTATAGCAGCACCTTAGGGGCCAACACAGGCTGTACAGCAGCACCTCGTCTAGGGGCCAACACAGGCAGTACAGCAGCACCTCGTCTAGGGGCCAACACAGGCAGTACAGCAGCACCTTAGGGGCCAACACAGGCTGTACAGCAGCACCTTAGAGGCCAACACAGGCAGTACAGCAGCACCTTAGAGGCCAACACAGGCAGTACAGCAGCACCTTAGAGGCCAACACAGGCAGTATAGCAGCACCTTAGAGGCCAACACAGGCAGTACAGCAGCACCTTAGGGGCCAACACAGGCAGTATAGCAGCACCTTAGGGGCCAACACAGGCAGTATAGCAGCACCTTAGGGGCCAACACAGGCAGTATAGCAGCACCTTAGAGGCCAACACAGGCAGTATAGCAGCACCTTAGGGGCCAACACAGGCAGTATAGCAGCACCTTAGAGGCCAACACAGGCAGTATAGCACCCTTAGGGGCCAACACAGGCAGTATAGCAGCACCTTGGGGGCCAACACAGGCAGTATAGCAGCACCTTAGGGGCCAACACAGGCAGTACAGCAGCACCTTAGGGGCCAACACAGGCAGTACAGCAGCACCTTAGGGGCCAACACAGGCTGTATAGCAGCACCTTAGGGGCCAACACAGGCTGTATAGCAGCACCTTAGGGGCCAACACAGGCAGTATAGCAGCACCTTAGGGGCCAACACAGGCAGTATAGCAGCACCTTAGGGGCCAACACAGGCAGTATAGCAGCACCTTAGGGGCCAACACAGGCTGTACAGCAGCACCTTAGAGGCCAACACAGGCAGTATAGCAGCACCTTAGGGGCCAACACAGGCAGTACAGCAGCACCTTAGGGGCCAACACAGGCTGTACAGCAGCACCTTAGAGGCCAACACAGGCAGTACAGCAGCACCTTAGAGGCCAACACAGGCAGTACAGCAGCACCTTAGAGGCCAACACAGGCAGTATAGCAGCACCTTAGAGGCCAACACAGGCAGTATAGCAGCACCTTAGGGGCCAACACAGGCAGTATAGCAGCACCTTAGGGGCCAACACAGGCTGTAGCAGCACCTTAGAGGCCAACACAGGCAGTATAGCAGCACCTTAGGGGCCAACACAGGCAGTATAGCAGCACCTTAGAGGCCAACACAGGCAGTATAGCAGCACCTTAGGGGCCAACACAGGCAGTACAGCAGCACCTTAGAGGCCAACACAGGCAGTATAGCAGCACCTTAGGGGCCAACACAGGCAGTATAGCAGCACCTTAGGGGCCAACACAGGCTGTAGTTAGAGGCCAACACAGGCAGTATAGCAGCACCTTAGAGGCCAACACAGGCTGTACAGCGGTACCTTGTCTAGGGGCCAACACAGGCTGTACAGCAGCGCCTCGTCTAGGGGCCAACACAGGCTGTACAGCAGCGCCTCGTCTAGGGGCCAACACAGGCAGTACAGCAGCACCTCGTCTAGGGGCCAACACAGGCTGTACAGCAGCACCTGCACATCGGCTCTCCTCTGACAGATGGTGCTTTCACATGGCCACTCACAGACTCCTCTCTCTGGCACCTGGTACACTGGGGAAATCCTTCCATGCTATGCCACTTTGCCACACACACATACTCCAAAACACACACACACACACACACACACACACACACACACACACACACTGGAACCAACCGAGGCACACACATACTCACATACTCACACACACACACACACACACACACACACACACACACACACACATACTCACACATGCAGGCGAACACACATACTTGCATACGCAGTTGCATGCAAGAGTGGACACTGCACAGACAAATAAGCATTAGAGTTCACAGTCTGAGTATCTCCCCCTTCTCTCTCTCACTCTCACACACGCTAACATACACACACACATTCTCATACACACACACACACACGCACACACACACACACACGCACGCACGCACGCACACACATACACACACACACCTACACACCCACACACCCACACACACACACACACACACACACACACACACACACACACACGTTGTCCTTAGCCTGGAGTCCAGTCCTCACAGCTAATCTGAGGGGTAAACACAGAGAGAGTGTGATGTGTTGTGATGAGGAGGAGCTGCTGCTGTCCTGGAGCTTAATGCTGTTCATCGCCCCGCAGCGCCCGCCTAACGGAGCCTAACGCAGGGAACATGCCCCGAAAGCCTCCCAGCGCGTGTGTCCCTAACGCTGGAGAGTAGCCCTAAACGCTGGCGGCACGGCCGGCCAAACATATAGAAAACAAAACAGGCCTTATCTGTGGCGCGTTCGCTTCCTCGCTGATTTAATTAAGGAAGCCTTCTGTGATCACAACGCCGCACTGCAACGAGCGCTCCTAATGATGGGATGAACAGAGTGTCTGTAGGGCCGGGATACCACTGTACCAGTGACAGACCACAGCGCTAACCCCGAGACGAGCTGCTTCGTTCAGACAAGCCCTTCACTTCTCATATCCTGGCTGTCAAAGTGAGCAGCCCAAGCTGCCTTTTGGTTTTAGCGTTAATTAACATTGGAGCGATAGCAGCGCCGTGCATGGTTGTCGACCAGACCACTGTGCTCAAACGCATTCTGGGAGAGAAGTGTAAATAGCTACTGTCAAGCTGCTTGGAGGAAACCCTCATTGGCTGAGTGGCTGCTCCCTGTATTAAGGCTGCTTTAAAGGGCTAGTTCAACTAAATGGTGCTCAGCTACGAAGTAGGTGTCCGCCATCTTGAAAAGATTAATTTATATTATTTTAGTTATACTTGGGATTTTAATTATATAATAATATCAATTGATCTGATCATTTGTACAAAGAATCATAAGCATCCACTATTATTAAATATGAAAATGTATGAATGAATAAAAAGCCTTACATATCTCTCATTTACAAGTTTTCAAGGTGATGTTTCTGTAGTGGACTCTTTTTCTTCTTCAACCTTCCAGAATGCTGATGAAAGTTCCCCCATGTGGGTTCTAGAACTGTAATGAGTGTTTACGGCGGTAAATCAGGGCCCTTCTGGCCCCGCCCCCAGGCCACAGTCAAGGGAAGCTGCTCTTAACTCATCTTAAGAAAAGCTAATGTGGCCTTACCTCAAAGTGTAATCGCCACACTGCGACTCACTCCCTCTTCTCTGCTGACAGTGACTCCATACTTAAAGGTCTGGACCTTCACTCCTGCCTGTCATCCATCACAGGGGGCGGGGTTTTAATTCCCCCACCACAGAACTCTCTGGTGCTCAACCTATTAAGGGTCAACCTTTTCGGTGACATCAGCACCATACTTAGAGGAGCAGCTGCTGCCTCAACACTGCTAGGAGGAACAGGAAATACTTAGGCTAGGATGGAGAATAACAGAAGTACTTCAAGGCTAGGATGGAGAAAAGCAGGAAGTACTTCAAGGCTAGGATGGAGAATAAAAGGAAGTACTTCAAGGCTAGGATGGAGAAAAGCAGGAAGTACTTCAAGGCTAGGATGGAGAATAAAAGGAAGTACTTCAAGACTAGGATGGAGAATAACAGGAAGTGCTACAGACTAGGATGGAGAATAACAGGAAGTACCTTAGGCTAGGATGGAGAATAACAGGAAGTGCTACAGACTAGGATGGAGAATAACAGGAAGTACCTTAGGCTAGGATGGAGAATAACAGGAAGTACCACTGACCAGGGCTCTATAACAGCAGGAAGAAGAGCAACAGAAGAGTGTGTTGAGCACCTTGGACAGGACGTATTTCAGACAGCCTAGAGGAGACAAAGACAGATAAGAAAACAATAGGAATATTAAGCTACATTATAATCAGTTATTGTTATTGAGTTGAGGACATTTGAGTGTTTCTGTGTCTCTCAAGGCCTAATCATTTCTGTAGGCTTAAACATTATTTTATCAATACATTTATAACTATGTGTTCTCCCATCATGTGTGGTACGTGTAACTCTAGTTGTCTTGTGTGGAAACTCATAAAGTTTTATTTAGTTTTTTTTGTTACATCATAAGTGTAAAGCATTTAGAACAATAAGATCTCTTTTACCTTAAGACTCCATTACACCAGTCATAACTCAACACAATACTAGACCACAGTTCCTGCTAAATTACAAAAAAACGTTAATCTTAAAACAAATACAATGCATCAGATTTAAAAACCTATAACCGTCACAATACACTGTAACACATAGAACATGGTGAAGTCTGTTTGTGCGGGGAGCAGGTTTTGGCCAGAAACCAAGTTGAATAAATAGGGCAACCTCATGCACCCAGTAGCAGACGTTTGAACAACGCTCAGAGGCCTTTCTATATATTCATTCCACACACATGATTTCTACATTATTGAAACTGTGTCAACAGGCCCCTTAAGCTAGGCAGCGTGGTGGTTACACCACAGACCTGAAAATAACCTGGGATAGCATGCCAGAACATAGAGCTCTCCACCTGCACAGTTCTGAGGAAGGCTAAGAAACTGAAATGGTCAAAGGCAACTCAGGAGGACAAATGGTGGTGAATGGATTTAGTCAAATAGATACAGTCAAACCTTGCAACCCAAGAGCCAATCAGAACGACACAAAGACACTTCACCTGTTAGTAAAATAGTAAACTCAATTTGACTATATAAGTGGAATTTCACCTATAAGTGGAAACTTCTAAATAATTACTGTGATGCAATGATGACACTGTTTTTACAAGTTAACAAGATGGTTGTGGTTTAAACCCACTCATCGTTTAATTCAAAAGCTAGACAAAAATAGGCCTATTTTTTTTTCTTGGTAGCAACACGTTTGCTAGTTCTGAGTATCTACAGTGATGTGAGTTGATGTGTGTTTGTTACCACTTCATTGTACTGTCAACCTTCCCTCATCGTCCCCATCCACTCAACAGGAACGTCCTACCCCCCCCCTCCCCCCCTCTCCATTTCCTTCAACAAGATCTTCATAGACTTCTGTCCCCCTTTAACAGGATCTTCATAGACTTCTGTCCCTCTTCAACAGGGTCTTCATAGACTTCTGTCCCCCTCCAACAGGATCTTCGTAGACTTCTGTCCCTCTTCAACAGGGTCTTCATAGACTTCTGTCCCCCTCCAACAGGATCTTCATAGACTTCTGTCCCTCTTCAACAGGGTCTTCATAGACTTCTGTCCCCCTTCAACAGGATCTTCATAGACTTCTTTTCCTCTTCAACAGGGTCTTCATAGACTTCTGTCCCTCTTCAACAGGGTCTTCATAGACTTCTGTCCCCCTTCAACAGGATCTTCATAGACTTCTGTCCCTCTTCAACAGGGTCTTCATAGACTTCTGTCCCCCTTCAACAGGATCTTCATAGACTTCTGTCCCCCTCCAACAGGATCTTCATAGACTTCTGTCCCCCTTCAAAAAGCTCCTCATTTATGCTGTCTCAAATTTATTCCATTTTTAATCTCCAGCCAATGTGCTGTTTGGATTGGATTAACATGGAATACCATGCGTCCAATCATCACTGGAACTCTATGCAGCATCTATTTCTGGAGACAAGAGTTTTCTCTCTCTCTCTCTCTCTCTCTCTCTCTCTCTCTCTCTCTCTCTCTCTCTCTCTCTCTCTCTCTCTCTCTCTCTCTCTCTCTCTCTCTCTCTCTCTCTCTCTCTCTCTCTCTCTCTCTCTCTCTCTCTCTCTCTCTCTCTCTCTCTCTCTCTCTCTCTCTCTCTCTCTCTCTCTCTCTCTCTCTCTCTGTGCTGGAGGATGGTGGTCGGCTGTCGTTGTCATGTCGACATAATGGCATTAGGACCGGTAGAGGTGAACAGGTTGAGCTGAGGGCCCTAGTTTTCTACAGGACATTACAGGACAGGACAGAGCAATCGCCCACAGATACACCGAGCCCTTGTGCCTCAGCTGGAAAAGCAGTTGAGTCATTGATACGATTACAGCTCTATGTACATTTTTAATATGCTTCCACCTTAAGCTATTTTAAGATTAAGTATCAAGTGGATTTACTGTACAATGAAATCTAATATAATCCTAGGGCCTCACATGCAGCCTATCTTAGTGCAGTAGTCCAGCCACGGCTATAGACAGTGCAGAACAGTGTACCACCTGACTACTAAATAAATGTAATATATTTAAACTATGGTACTGTCATTATCTAAGGCTAAAATATGATTGCAACTGTAGTGCCTCTGTTATATTGCATAGTAGTTATGTACTATACATGATGGCTTGTGATGGTAACTTAAAACAAAAGTCACATGAAAATGTCAACTATCACATGTTTTAAATCTTTACATCAGGTGGCCTGCCACTGAACTTCTCTTAGTTTTATATTCATGTGTTAGAGAAAACTCTTAACTGTCACGTGTGTAACTGTGCCTTTAAGAGCTGGTATGGCCTACTGCATGTCTGCCTGCAGCTGGAAAACCAGTTCAATTCTGATCGGAGCTGAAAGTTTGGTCTCAGAATCAATTGGATCACTAGGCGGACTATCCGTATACATATATACAGGATTCTGGTCCTAGCCTGCAGGATAACCCCAAACAAAGACTTCTGCGTGCCAGCCCGACTGTTTCCCGCGGATTAAAGCTGGATCCGTTGACCCAGAAGTAAAGGCATGTTTGGGGCTTCTGTAATCTGGTCATCTAGCAGTAACTGAGCTGGGTGTTACTGGGTGGACTATCAGAACGCCGGGGGGGGGGGGGGGGGGGGGGGGGGGGGCTGCACTCACACCAGGCGCCGCAACACTCCTGCATCAGTAATACACTCACAATAACATACTGAGCAACACTCCCTCATCAGTAATACACTCATAGTAATATACTGAGCAACACTCCCTCATCAGTAATACACTCATAGTAATATACTGATAACACTCCTCATCAGTAATGCACTCATGTTAATATACTGAGCAACACTCCCTCATCAGTAATACACTCATAGTAATATACTGAGCAACACTCCCTCATCAGTAATGCACTCATGTTAATATACTGAGCAACACTCCCTCATCAGTAATACACTCATGTTAATGTACTATGATATTGAGTAATACTCCCTCATCAGTAATACACTCATGTTAATATACTATGATATTGAGTAATACTCGGGTCTGCAGAGGGTCGCTGTGGATAGGATGACTGCGTGTCTTTAACATAGGATGGGTCTGCAGAGGGTCGCTGTGGATAGGATGACTGCGTGTCTTTAACAGAGGATGGGTCTGCAGAGGGTCGCTGTGGATAGAATGACTGCGTGTCTTTAACAGAGGATGGGTCTGCCGAGGGGCGCTGTGGATAGCATGACTGCGTGTCTTTAACAGAGGATGGGTCTGCAGAGGGTCTCTGTGGATAGGATGACTGCGTGTCTTTAACAGAGGATGGGTCTGCAGAGGGTCGCTGTGGATAGGATGACTGCGTGTCTTTAACAGAGGATGGGTCTGCAGAGGGTCGCTGTGGATAGGATGACTGCGTGTCTTTAACAGAGGATGGGTCTGCAGAGGGTCGCTGTGGATAGGATGACTGCGTGTCTTTAACAGAGGATGGGTCTGCAGAGGGTCACTGTGGATAGGATGACTGCGTGTCTTTAACAGAGGATGGGTCTGCAGAGGGTCACTGTGGATAGGATGACTGCGTGTCTTTAACAGAGGATGGGTCTGCAGAGGGTCGCTGTGGATAGGATGACGTGCAGGTTTCAGAGCCCATTCAGTGTCAATGAGAACATGTCCTGTCTGGGCGGGCACGCTGTCTCCACAGGCTTCATCTCATATCCCCAGGAAAAGCTGGCAGCACCACAACCTGAATACAGCAGAGTGACCCGTTTTAGCAGAGCTGATATGAGAATCTATGTGTAATACAACCTAATGACTAACGTTGATCAGGAGACGCCATCTTGAACAAGGGGTGTATACACATGTGTGTGTGTGTGTGTGTGTGTGCTGAGACAAAGAAAGAAAAACAAAAACAAAACTGAATGTGTGTGTGTGTGTGTGTGTGTGTGTGTGTCTGTGTGTGTGTGTGTGTGTGTGTGTGTGTGTGTGCTGTTTGTTTTAGGAAGAGATAAATATGAGAGAGAGAGAGACAGAGAGAGGAAAAAAGATAGAGAGAGAGAGAAAGAAAGGGGGAAAAGAAAGAGAGAGTGGGATCTGCTTGAGGTCAGGTCTTGTCATCCTG
>JAPMUY010010841.1:5000-13022 GCA_026901105.3 Galaxias olidus | reverse complement strand
GGGAAAAGCAGACTAAAGATGAAGAAGAGAGAGAGAGAGAGAGAGAGAGAGAGAGAGAGAGAGAGACAGAGAGAGAGAGAGAGAGGGAGAGAGAGAGAGAGAGAGAGAGAGAGAGAGAGAGAGAGAGAGAGACAGAGAGAGGGAGGGAGAGAGAGAGAGAGAGAGAGAGAGGGAGGGTAAAAAACAAACAAACAAGAAAGAGATTATGGAAGGAGAGAGCCAGAGAGGGAAGGATGACAAGTAAACCAAACAGTCCATCAACAGTGTGTGTGTGTGTGTGTGTGTGTGTGTGTGTGTGTGTGTGTGTGTCTGTGAAGCTCCACAGATGAGATTTATTACGCTGCTAAACCGCTGGCAGTTCCAGGTCCCTCTGGATTTCACTGTGATATGAAGAGACAGAGAGGATCCTGCTGTAGTAACATCACACTGATGTATAGACTCTAATGAGATAGTGTTCACTAGTATAGGAGTGAGTAACATCACACTGCTGTATATACTCTAATGAGATAGTGTTCACTAGTATAGGAGTGAGTAACATCACACTGCTGTATAGACTCTAATGAGATAGTGTTCACTAGTATAGGAGTGAGTAACATCACACTGCTGTATATACTCTAATGAGATAGTGTTCACTAGTATAGGAGTGAGTAACATCACACTGCTGTATAGACTCTAATGAGATAGTGTTCACTAGTATAGGAGTGAGTAACATCACACTGCTGTATAGACTCTAATGAGATAGTGTTCACTAGTATAGGAGTGAGTAACATCACACTGCTGTATAGACTCTAATGAGATAGTGTTCACTAACATCACACTGCTGTATAGACTCTAATGAGATAGTGTTCACTAGTATAGGAGTGAGTAACATCACACTGATGTATAGACTCTAATGAGATAGTGTTCACTAGTATAGGAGTGAGTAACATCACACTGCTGTATAGACTCTAATGAGATAGTGTTCACTAGTATAGGAGTGAGTAACATCGCAGTGCTGTATAGACTCTAATGAGATAGTGTTCACTAACATCACACTGCTGTATAGACTCTAATGACACAGAGTTCACTAGTATAGGAGGGAGTCTATTAAGACCACACAAAACCCAATTTAAAAAAAAAATAATAAAAAAATAATTTATAAAATCTAAATTGCTGATACTGCAGAGTTCAACCACCAGAAGAAAGAAAAGTTAGCTGGCAAGAAATAGCTGAGATGACTCAGAATTTAAATGAGAATAATTTAAAGACAAAAAAAACAACTCCCTAGCTCGTAAAATTGCAAAGCTCCAGAGATTTGATTCTACTGTCCCATTACCAGCTAATGACTGCTGACTCCTAATGCTGAGCTATTAGGCCACCTATGCATGCCAGACGTCTTCTCCTGATTTTACAGATAGTTTGTAGCCATGGACTGAGTCAGCAAAGAGGACAGCCCAGGGGGTGGCATGAATAATGCAGATATATGAATAAATGTCTACTTGCACTCTAAAAGAATGTGGTCAATCTCCGACACACACATTTTCTGTAACATAGGATGCCATCTACTATTTATATACTGTGTGTATGTGTGTATATATACACGGTGTATAAAAATATATGATTGATAGATTTTTTGATATATTTGTATTTATTTTAGTGTCATGCACTCAGGGCACTGTACATAGATTTTGCATGATGTGTACTAACAAAAAGCAAAGGTTAATATGCAAACTCTAACTCAAATATTCAAAGTATTTTTTTTCTCTACCATGCTTTCCAAAAAAAGGTTCCTTTTCTAAAACACAAGTTTTTCATTATCGTCTAGCAAAACTGAATCATCATTATCATATATATATATATATATATATATAAATAAATATATACACACCATACCAATAACTATTGGTGTTATATCAAATTGTGCGTCATGAAAACAGAGTCTCATACTATTAAATCATTATCATTATTATTACACATTGTTTTAAATCTCATTGGTCTTTTCTCCACGGTCAATAAATTCTGAGTACCTGTCTAGACAGATATCTGCTTTAAACGTAAACATCTGCCAGCCAACCTGCACATTTATCTAACTTTCTGTACACACACTGCAATCCAAAACAGTTTCAACAACATCAACCTCAAACTCTCGCTTGACTAAAACTTCAGTAAACTACAGAGTAATACCAAATAGTTCCAGTTTATTACAAACCCGATCTAAAACTACAGTGTTATTTGAAATAGTTCCAGTGTATTACAAACCCATTACAAACTGCAGTATCATTTTAAACAGTTCTAGTATATTACAAATCAATTCTGAACTTCAGCGTTATTTCAAATAGTTCCAGTGTATTACAAACTCGCTCTAAACTTCAGTTATTTTGCACAGTTCCAGTGTATTACAAACTCGCTCCAAACTTCAGTGTTATTTTAAATAGTTCCAGTGTATTACAAACCGGCTCTAAACTTGAGTGTTATTTTAAATAGTTCCAGTGTATTACAAACTCGCTCTAAACTTCAGTGTTATTTTAAATAAGATGAGGATCGGAATTGCACCCCCCTACCTACAGTCGATGCTCAGACCCTACACCCCATCCCGACCACTGCACTCTGCCACTGGATGTCGCCTTGTTGCCCCCTCACTCCGCAGAAGGGACAACCTGGCACATCGTTCACGACTTTTCTCTGCCCTTGTCCCTCAGTGGTGGAATGACCTCCCCAAACATTAGGACCGCAACATCTTTGTACACTTTCCGCCGAAACTTGAAGACTCACTTGTTTCGACTGCACTTCGGCTCTTAAATTGTGACGTTGCGTCTACCTAGCACTTCTACTTGATATACTAAGTAATTGGTTAACTCAGAGATTGTTTGTAGTTGGTTTGTGATGGTTCTGTTTTGTATCCTGATGTTTAATATAGCACTTGCTTGGCTCTTATCTAGATGATTAGGTCAGGGATGCACTTATTTTATCTACCTGACTTATATTTTTGTAGGCACAATTTTTTGTAAGACGCTGTGGATAAAACCGTCTACTAAATGAATGTAATGTAAAAATAGTTCCTGTGTATTACAAACTCGTCTAAACTTCAGTGTTATTTGAAATAGTTCCAGTGTATTACAAACTCGCTCTAAACTTCAGTGTCATTTGAAATAGTTCCAGTGTTTTAGAAACTCGCTCTAAACTTCAGTGTTATTTCAAATAGTTCCAGTGTATTGCAAACTCGCTCTAAAGTTCAGTGTTATTTTAAATAGTTCCAGTGTATTGCAAACTCGCTCTAAAGTTCAGTGTTATTTTAAATAGTTCCAGTGTATTACAAACTCGCTCTCAACTGTGCAGGCGGTAAAGTGATCAGCAGCCAGCCACAACGTTTAGCTCCAAGCTGGTTTTGACAGCATCACACTCGATGCTATCTTCATATGTAATTTCGGGGCGAATCATCTGCCATCAAAACATAAACAAGCTTTTCTTATCTTCTTCGTTTTTTAAAGGCTGTGATTTATCATACTAACATGAGAGGTTGTAAACAGCCACAGCCGCAGGCTGCATCCTAGCAACCACCTAGCAACAACACTGATGTCTGACAGCAGCAGGCGTCCAAGATGTTATCTTCAAACACACACACACACACACACACACACACACACACACACACACACGCACACGCACACACACACACACACACACACACACACACACGTTTCACCATCTACTACCTGAACACTTAAAGGCTCTGTATCCTTCAGGAGATGATGTTGTTGTTGCTGCTGCAGGGATAGTAAGATAATAGCTTAATAATACAGGTATTTTGTATTTCATTTTGTACAAAAATAGCTATTGAGCCTATAGGTTGTCCTGGGAAAACAACTCACTCTGTTAGCTTCTTGACCTGTATCAATGTGTTGTAACTATTGAAAGTTTGTCATTAGATCAACCTGTAACTAATGGACTGGACCGCATTTATGAAGCGCTTTTCAAACGGAATGGAAAAAAAGCGCTTTACAATGTTGCCTCTCATTCACTCACACACTCACACACCGATGGTGGCAGAGCTGCCATGCAAGGCGCTTGTCTCTACATCAGGAGCACCTCAGGGTTCAGTATCTTGCTCAAGGACACTTCGACACATGGACAGGAGATGCTGAACCGCCAACCCTTGGATCAGTGGACGACCCACTCTACCTCCTGAGCCAAGGCCACTGCTAATGATAGTTTGTCATTAGATAAACCTGTATCAGTGTGTTGTAGCTAATGATAGTTTGTCATTAGATAAACCTGTATCAGTGTGTTGTAGCTAATGATAGTTTGTCATTACATAAACCTGTATCAGTGTGTTGTAGCTAATGATAGTTTGTCATTAGATAAACCTGTATCAGTGTGTTGTAGCTAATGATAGTTTGTCATTAGATCAACCTGTATCAATGTGTTGTAGCTAATGATAGTTTGTCATTAGATCAACCTGTACCAATGTGCTGTAGCTAATGATAGTTTGTCATTAGCTCAAGATAAATCCAGGGTCTAGATTTAGACCACTCACTGTAGACATGCAAAGGTGAAAGCACCAAGAGAATGAGGAGTTCATGTGTATATGAATGTTTTGTGTGCTGTGGAAACCCTACCCACATTATAAAAAAAAACTACTTAAAAATGTAAAAATGAAGTAATTATACAAATAATAAAAATCAGTGGGGGGTATGGATTATTTGAAACGAGGATCCGTCTTGTACCATATACACCTTATCCACAAGACTGGAAACAAAACAACTTCAAATGAATTAAAGCCAAGGAGAATAATCCCCACATAAATCTTCAGTAAATGTATTTTTAATGAATTCCCCCGCTATATATATATATATATATATATATATATATATATACCACGCTGGGCGCGGTATTCCCCATTGAATTAATCTCTCCGTCAGTAAAGTGGTACTGAGTCATCAAAGAAGTTGATTTATTTTCTTTAATTAAAGCGTATCTGTTGCAATCTCTCTCCTCCCTTTATTGAAAAGTCTGAATGATTGAATCACCATGCGATTCCCAAAGTAATGAACTTCTGAGAAGAAGTGTAACCAAGCACGGACAAAAGAAAAACGAATTTTCCGGAGTGATATACATAGTTATTTTTCTCAAATGTACTAATTGATATCAGCTTAGAGTTGTTTTTTGTTTTTTTTAAATTGTTGTGAAATGACTTTCCATTTTTTCCTCTTACGTCAGAAAACGGCTCAGACAAACCCCCTACAGCGCTGACATTTGTAAACGCAGATCTCATTTTCCGAGGGCTTGTTCTGCACCAGAGTAGGTGAGATAGACTCACAGAGCTGGGTCACCGGGTGGAGCCGGGGAGACATTTCCTCCTCCACCTCATTCATCCTCCGGAGAGGAAAGGTCAGGATTATAACCTGTGCTGCTGCATATTCCGATGGGATGTTTTGTCTGCAAATACCAAGTAACAGAACAGAACGCCAGGTATACCACACACACACACGCACAGCGTCTAAACTATAAAGGTCAATGTGTAAGTGTGTGTGTGTAAAGTAACCAGAGTCCGTTGAGCCTTCCCTTTAAAAATGCATTAGTTTGTAGTGTGTACGACTCAAGAGCTCTCTCCACATCCATATATGTCTCTCTCTTTCCTTCTCCCCCTCTCTTTCCCTCTCCCTCTCTCGGCATCTCCTTAAATCTCTCTCTATCCTCTATCGACTGGGAATTAGGTTGGTTATGTTCCCTCTCCGTTTCCCTGTCCTCTCGTGTTCTCCTCCTTATCTCTCCACGTTTTCCCCCTCCTCCCTCCCTCCCTCCCTCCCTCTCTCCCTCCCCCTCCCTCCATCTAAACCTGGGAGCAGTAACAGAGTGTGTTTCTGGCCCTCCCTCCCTCCCTCTCTCTCCTCCCTCCCGCTCTCTCTCCCTCCCTCTAAACCTAGGAGCAGTAACAGAGTGTTTCTGTCCCTCCCTCCCTCCCCTCCCTCCCGCTCTCCCTCCCTCTAAACCTGGGAGCAGTAACAGAGTGTGTTTCTGTCCCTCCCTCTCTCCCTCCCTCCTCCCTCCCTCTCTCCCTCCCTCTAAACCTGGGAGCAGTAACAGAGTGTGTTTCTGGCCCTCCCTCCCTCTCTCCTCTCTCTCCCTCCCTCTCTCCCTCCCTCTAAACCTGGGAGCAGTAACAGAGTGTTTCTGTCCCTCCCTCTCTCTCTCTCTCCCTCCCTCCCACCCGTTCTCCCTCTAAAGCTGGGTGCAGTAACCGAGTGTTTCGGTCCCTCCCTCTCTCCCTCCCTCCCTCTCTCCCTCCCCCCCTCCCTCTCTCTCTCTCTCTCTCTCTCTCTCTCCCTCCTCCCTCCCTCCCTGGGATCAGTTACAGTGTGTTTCTGTCCCTCCCTCTCTCTCTCTCTCTCTCCCCTCCCTCCCTCCCTCTATACCTGGGATCCGTAACAGTGTGTTTCTGTCCCTCCCCCTCTCTCTCTCTCTCTCTCTCTCTCTCTCTCTCTCTCTCTCTCTCTCTCTCTCTCCCTCCCTCTATACCTGGGATCAGTAACAGTGTGTTTCTGTCCATCTGTCTCTGCATCCATTATGTCTGCTAAAGGTTGGCCATCTAGACTAAACCTGACCCCTGACCACGTACCCCTAACCTTCTGTGAGGTGGAACATGGAAGGAACCCCTAAACCAGAGACAAACGTCACGGTAACATATGTCTCAGGTGAGCCAGACCTCACCTGAAGGAGAACCAGGGACTACCAGACCTCACCTGGAGGAGAACCAGGGACTACCAGACCTCACCTGGAGGAGAACCAGGGACTACCAGACCTCACCTGAAGGAGAACCAGGGACTACCAGACCTCACCTGGAGGAGAACCAGGGACTACCAGACCTCACCTGAAGGAGAACCAGGGACTACCAGACCTCACCTGGAGGAGAACCAGGACTACCAGACCTCACCTGGAGGAGAACCAGGACTACCAGACCTCACCTGGAGGAGAACCAGGGACTACCAGACCTCACCTGGAGGAGAACCAGGACTACCAGACCTCACCTGGAGGAGAACCAGGGACTACCAGACCTCACCTGGAGGAGAACCAGGACTACCAGACCTCACCTGCAGGAGAACCAGGACTACCAGACCTCACCTGTGTGTGTGTGTGTGCGTGTGCGTGTGCGTGTGTGTGTGTGTGTGTGTGTGTGTGTGTGTGTGTGTGTGTGTGTGTGTGTGTGTATTGAGGCGAGAAACTCCTCTGTAGTTTTCAGATCCGGGGTGTATGCTTAGTGGAGTGTTTGAAGGTGTGGATATATCGTTTTCACTGACTGTGTACAATCAACTCTCCTTCAGGCATAAACACACACACACACACACACACACACACACACACACACACACACACACACACACACACACACACTTCTCAAGCTAAGCTGTACTTACCACAGACACAAGTGCTGCTTGTTTAAAAGGGGTGGAGAGTAGGGGCCAAATAATGGAAGGAAAGAGATAAAGAAAGAGAAAGAATGCGGTAGAGACGGATGGAGGGATGGAGTGATGAGGGGGATAAGCGATGGAGGATGAAAGAAGAGGAACAGAGGGGAAAAAGGGATACATGGATGGATGGACTCTGGCAGTGAAGATTGGAAACGAGGGAGGGAGAGATGGAGGGACAAAAGAAGGAGAACGGATAGAGGTAGAGATGGATGTAAGGAGGGAGAGAACAGATGGATGAGAGGAGAGAGAGAGAGAGAGAGAGAGAGAGAGAGAGAGAGATGAATGACCAGGATAAAAGCAGGGAGTATGGCCTTTCAGCCATGTTGCCTTCTGGCTGCCCTTAAAGAGCTCTGTCTCTTTCTGCACCCTGACTCTACAGGAAGTCCTTCAGACTCTGGGAAGTGTAGTTTCTTACACAATGCCAACTCATCCATCCCGGGAGCACTCAAAACGCCCTCAGGACTACGTATCCCTTTGCTGGCCTATGTGTTAGTCAACTGCACTCTGGAATGTGTAGTTTCTTAAACACTGGCAACAAACCTGCCGCCAGAGATTTAAAAAGCCTTCAGGACTACAA
>JAPMUY010010840.1:0-12839 GCA_026901105.3 Galaxias olidus | reverse complement strand
GGGTAGAAGCCTCTGGCCTTGGGTTCATTTGAACTTGCTGTGGGCCAGTAAGAGCCATTGGGGTTGTAGTCGTAAACGTCGTTCGCTGGCGTTCGGCTAGAGCTCTGCGTCTTCTTGGCCGTTTTCCTGTACAGCATTAGCAATCATATTACATACCACTGTTGTTGAAGAGAAGCGTGAGCATTTCTGGCTTGTGGGCGAGGCAAACTTTCCCGTTTGCGGCCTTCAAAGAACAAAGGCGGTTGATCAAACAATCTTTACACTGCCATCCGCGCATCAATCCACAATAATTCAGCAGATTTGGGTACGTTGAATCTTCCTTAAGATCCAAGGGTAGGTTTTTTACTTGTGTAGTGACTATTTGTCAAAGAAAACTAACAAACTTAAACGTAACTAAACTAAAAATGGCTGTAACTCAAATAGGCACTGTGTGCACTCTGGGTTTGTGGTTTACGCAGTACAAAATCGTTGTCCATACCATAAGATGCAGTTTCAGATGTTTATTCCAGGTTTCGGCAGGCAAACAACGAGCAATACATGTTTAAGCCTACTTGCTGCCTCTCTTACTCTGACCGCTGCCTGACTGACTGACTGACTGACTGTCTGGTAAAAAACCATAGGCCCACCCAGGTGCATGCTGGTCTACCTGTGGTCTAGCTATTTATCCCCTAGGTGCCCACAGCCTAAACCAATAGAAAACATATTACTATGAAAATGTAAATATAAGCAAATTTATTCTAAACAATGTAGGTTAAACAAAAATAATAATACTAACTTAATAAAAATAGGCAAATAGCTCCTACAAACATAATTAGCCTAGTCATGTTTGGTATCCAAATGTCCACCATGATATTTTGTAAACTTTGCAAACGTTTATATAGAACATATTCTTAGCATACAGGTATACATAGAAAGAAAATGATTTGAGCTAATCAAGCTGAAAACCTTATCTCATACAGTGAAATAATCAACACCTCTGACCACTGGCCTTTGGCCAATCAGGTGACCTCAGCCACCTTTTTGGAAACCCCCTCTCAAACTATAAATAGAGTTCTCATCCAGGGAACCTGGCTTTTTAACATCCACTAGAACCTGGTCGGCCACCTCGTTCTAACAGGATAAAATTTGCACCCAAACTTAATCCTTGACCACGTGTCTGCAAGCAACTCTTTGGACAAAGGATTTTAGGCCTTTTCCTCACTACAAGGCCGGAAAACCTTGCACACTTTCAAACTGAACCAGCGCACAATTAACACGTCAAAGAAGACCAAAAACCCACGTTGCTGTTCCATGTTTATTCAAACAAGGAACTAACTTTCAGAACTTTACCAAAGGAACCACGGACTTCTCAAATTGCACGCTAATAAGACCAATCCTTGAGCCACAGCTCCGCCTATATTTCTCACAGTAACGTAACCCATGCTTATCGAACGTTGATCGTTGGATGCTCAAGCTTAGACAATTTCTGATGTGTTATGCTTACCATAATTTATCAATATTTCAACTGTTATACTGTGTATGTTTAGCTACTAACCACTTTAGTTTATTAATGTCATCATTTAGTCATTCTTTGTAGTACTGTAATTTTCATGTGTTTTAGACTAGTAAATAAATAGAATTGCTTTGCAACCAGTCCCAGCTGTGTCATATCTTCGTTTCCATACAATCATTTATTCTCGTAACTTAGAACGTCACTACTTCAGAATTGAGACTAAAACTTCAACTAGGCCTACTTATTAAATTAATGCCAAATCAGACCTGGTTTCCCATCGAGCCATGCAATAAGCTTAAATCTTTGGGTGGTGCCCCCTTAATTATTTAATATCAAATTGATCGATTATAATATTAATTTATGAATTAATTGATAATCTACAAAATTGATAAAGAGCAATTTACACACAATAAGTAGTGAACCAGAAACCCTACAACGGACATCGAGTCCTGTGGATACCGTCCCACCACTGTCTGTATACCAGGACATTCCTTCCCTCCTTGCCTCCCTCCCTCTCTCCCTCCCTCCCTCTCTCCCTCTGCCCTGCGGACCCTCCGCATGCATCCCTCCCTCATCCCTCATTCAACTCATGACATTTTTTCCTCGGCAGTGTACAGCACATTGCTCTCTTCCCCACTTACCTACTGCCTGTTTAATTGCAACACCAGTCTCAACTCTCTCCTCTCCCTTCACCCCCCCACCTCCCCCTCCTCCTCCCCTCCTCCTCCCCTCCTCTCTCTCTATCCTCCGGTGCAATGGATCAGATAACGGCCATAAAACAAGATGATGTCACTCAACAGAGACATCTGATGGGTGTGTGTGTGTGTGTGTGTGTGGGGGGGGGGGGGGGGGGGGGGGGTCGTCAGGCCCGCCACAGGGCCCTTGGCTGCTCAGAGTACAAGGCTGATCAGTGTTCCTCTCTCTGTGAAGAGAGGAGAGGAGGGGAAAGGAGGGGAGTGGAGGGGAGAGGAGAGGAGAGGGGAGAGGAGAGGAGGGCAGAGGAGAGGAGAGGGGAGGAGGAGAGAGGAGAGGAGAGGAGAGGAGAGGTGAGGTGAGGAGAGGTCCTGATCTTTAGTCTCTCTGGTCTGGCTGTGGCTGGTGACTCACAGACTCATACAGCAGAGAACCATTAATGTTCAACGAAAAACTCTCGCTCGCTCACACACACACGCACGCACGCACGCACGCACACACACACACACACACACACACACACACACACCGCAGAGACAAGCAGCCACTTTTTCATTCATCTCCAGCTCTTCTCTGGCTCCCAGTATTGATTTCCATTAGTTAGTGCATTTTCCACACGGTCAGGTTAGCAACTCAGTGGCCTGCCAAGCAGCCCTTCTAAATGTTTATTGATGTTACAGTGAGAAACAAACATACAATAGGCTTTCTCGGAGCGAGAGAAAGGGAGAGCGAGAGAGAGAGAGAGAGAAGGAGTCTAAGCCAGCCTGAAATCACGTGCTTCTGATTTACTTGTTGTGACGGAGAGATCCCGTGACCCCCAGATCCATTATGTCGTGCTTGGACCTGATCTCTCTCCCTCTCCTTTCCTCCTTCGTCTGTTTTCCCTCCATACCTTCAGTCTCTGTGCGTCTCTCTCTCTCTCTCTCTCTCTCTCATCTCCACCTTGTTCTCCCTGACTCGCCCTCCGTGCCGTCTCCCGGCTCTATCTGATGCTAGCGTGGGCGAGCAACAGAGGGACTTTCTTGCCGAGCCTGAAGGAAAAAGAAGACTAACAATAACAGCCGACCCCCTCTCCCTCTCCCTCTCCCTCTCTCTCTCTCCCTCTCCCTCTCTCTCTCTTCCTTCTCCTCTTTCATCTCACCCTCATTCTCGTGAGTCTGTGCCGTATTTCACAACCAGTTATTACAAATTAGGGAGCCCCCTTTTCTCTCTCTCCCTTTCTCTCCCCTTCTCTCACTGTGTATATGCGTGCGTTTTCTGGCCCTGTGTACACTAGCCCAGCACCATTTCATATATACGATGATTAATTGCATTTTTTATCTGATCAAAATTGACCATAATTGGAAAATGTGTCATGTTTTCATGCTCTTATCAACATGGGAGAGGACAAAATACGTTTGCTTTATGCAAATGTGTATATGTGCATATATAAAAATTTAAATATATACGAACATACAAATAATTATATTTACATACATATATATAGAGAGAGAGTAACGTGAATACTGGGAGCACACACACACAAATTCCCTCACACAGGTGAACGGTTCTGAACCAAAACACTGTTCAGCCATACTAGAGCCAAGCACCCAGCATGTGCACGGTTAATCCTTTTGTGCACGCACGGGGGTCCCGCTTCCCGACAAGAGAAGGTCACGGACACAAACAAACAAACAAACAAACAAAGGGGAAAAAAAACGATCGCCACTCCCGTACAAAGACACCCGCGCACGCAGACACACAAAACACCCAGTCGACTTTTCTCCGTGGTCTGAAAAGATCAAGTTTATTCGTTTAGCCTCGTCTGCGTTAAATACATCGTATGGACAGCATCTGTGTGGGGCAGCATGGGACCTGCTATCTGCATGTATCGCAGAGTTAACCGTATCACAATACAAAACTGGTACAAAAAAACAGATGCGTTTTCCTAGTGAGGTGGTTATGTGGTTATAGTGGTGCAGTGCGTACAAAAATCAAACGACTCTTCAAGGAAATTAAATAATAAAACACTTTGCATTATAAAAGCCACATAACAACAGTTCATTTATAATAATGACATCAAGATCGTCTGTTATTTGTCCATAACAGAATATTATTTTTCCAAGCCCTGGGTTCAAAAATATCTAAATATTTTTGAAATGACAGTGACATAACATATCCAAGCAATATACAGTAAAACACAGTTTATCATAGAAAATAAAAAAGTTGACTATCAGAGATGCGTTTCACTGTGATTGGCTGTAGGTAGAAACCAAGCCTTCTGATAGGCTACATTGGGTGTTCTTGTGATGCTGATTGGTTGGGAATGAAGGACAGAAGAGGGGGGTGGGAGGACAGAGAAAGGGGAAGGACAAACTACTTCACCAGAACCTTCTGTGAGACTCTCCGTAGAGAAAAAGTCCGACGTGCACGCGTCTGTGTGCACGTGTGTGTTTGTGTATGGTTGTTTCACCTCTGTTTCCATGGTTACGCAGAGGCGGTCGCATTGAAAGTTGCCTGAAGACTGACCTTGTCTTTGACATAAAGAGACACAAATACACACACCAACACACGCAAACACACACACACACACACACACACACACACACACACACACACACACACACATTTGGTCTGTCTCCCTCCCTGACCATCGCCCAACACAAACCTAAACATACACACGTACACACTGTACAACACGCACGCACACACACACACACACACACACACACACACACACACACACACACTGTCACAGAATAAACCTTAGTAAGTGAGAAGCTTGAAGGAGTGGGAGAGGTGGGAGTGGTCTCTGAATTCTCCCCGACGACACCGGTCAGTTGTTTCACTGAAGAGGAAGAGAGAAAAGAAAAGACACACGCGCACACACACACACATTCAACTCACCACGTGTGCCCGCACACACACTCCTCACGTTACTCAAAGCACAAACACACACGTCAAAACATTCGCATGCCTCAGACGCCCTCGTACACACACACACACACACGCAGCTACAAACACACATCCCAGGCCTCTCCGCTGATCAGCACCAGACGTGGTGTTCGGCTGTTGCTCCTCTACGACCTGAAGCAAGAGGAGCAAGTCCCGCCCCTGCCAGAGTCTAATTGGGGGGAGATGGTGTCGGGGAGGTCTGATTGGAGGATGTCATTCTCGCTGGCAATGATGTGCTTCACCAGACAGTTGGCGGCCTCGTCTATGTTGATGTTCTCCTGACAGAGGGGGAGAGAGAGAGAGAGAGAGAGAGAGAGAGAGAGAGAGAGAGAGAGAGAGAGAGAGAGAGAGAGAGAGAGAGAGAGAGAGAGAGAGAGAGAGAGAGAGAGAGAACCATATAAATCCGTTGCTCTGACGTCCAAATCAAACCTTCTCTTGCGTCATCGTGCTCTAAGTTTGGAGTGGGTTTGTGACGTCCAGTGACTGTGCAGTGAGGCTACACGGGATGACCCCTCGGCCAGGGAAGACGTGGGGCTAAAATAAAGGATTCGCCCAATTGTAGGGTCACCCGTGGGTCAGGGGTCAACATAGGGTCAATGCAACTCTAAATGAATGATTAACGTGATCTAGGAGTGGCAAAGAGTAGAAGTCTACTGCTCTTATCATTGTTTGTATATCTCCAGCAGTAGCTGTTCTTTCTCCTAACACACACACACACACACACACACACACACACACACACTCAGGTCTGTGGAATGGGCAATAGCGAAGTAATTACTTTGGGGATATTGAATATTCATGAGCTTCTTAATCAGTGTGCTCAGCAGGATGTGACATAATGTCGTCTGCTGCACGCTTCCTCCCTAATAACTTCTCACTCCACTACTGCACACCAAACACACACCACACACACACGCAGACACGCACACACACGCACACACACACTCTAACACGCAAACACACACTCTAACACATGCACACACTAACACGTACGTCAATTGTTGTAATAACCTCTCACGTTACAGTTTGAGGACAACAGCTTATTAGGATCCAAATAAACACTCAACCACGACGAAGTATATCTGTGTGTGTGTGTGTGTGTGTGTGTGTGAGTGAGTGAATGGGTAAATCGAGTGAGTGTGACTTTGTGAGTGACTTTGTGAGTGACTTTGTGAGTGTGAATGCAATGCTCTGATGGTGTGAGCTCTCATCTCCATGTCAGATTCCAGATGTGTATTATGGGCTGTATTCAGAGCTTGGCCTGCCGCCAGTCTGTCTGTCGCGTACAGGTGGGTTAGCCAAGGTCCTCGCCTCACCTGAACCCACACGTGACTATGAGGTAACATTTTCCACACACTCTTCTGAAATACTTTAAACTTTAAATACTTCAATGCTGTCCTGTGGGCCATCCCACAAACAACGTCTCTGTTGTTTCATGTTAGTTGATGGACATACATGATGTGTATTTTATTAAACTTAACGGAGCTGTCTTTTGAATTGTTTAGATGGGTCTTCCCTAGCAACAGTAAACCCACAACAACGTGTGTGTTTCTCTAGGCGTGTATTTGTGTCTGTGTGTGTGTGTGTCCTCTCCGTACCTTAGCCGACGTCTCGAACCAGCCCACGAAGCCGTTCTCCTGACAGAACTGCTCCATCCTGATCCCATTGGCCAGGGCCTCCCGCCCCTGGTCACACTTATTGGCCAGCAGCACAGCGGCCACCTGCTTCCCATTGGCCAGCGTCAGCTTGGAGTCCAGGTCCTCCTTCCACTTGGCCACGGCCTCGAAGGAGGAGGGCCGCGTGACGTCGAACACGATGAAGGCCCCCATGGCCTCCCGGTAGTACACGCGGGTCATGTTGCCGAACCGCTCCTGGCCTACGACACACACGCACGCACGCACACACGCACACACGCACACACGCACACACACACACACACACACACACACACACACACACACACACACACACACACACACACACACACACACACACACACACGCACGCACGCACGCAAACAGAGACACACACACCACAAACACACACCATGGGCGGAGAGCAGACGTTATGGTAAGTAGCTGCAGACTGCACCCACACAGCCTTGTGCAGGGAATAATGAGGGGTGTCAGGGCCGCCGGAGAGCTGGGCACTGGCTTTGGTGGGAGCACATGTTTCATTAGGGACAAATGAGAGCATCTGATGAAGAATTTCACAGGCACAGAGAGAGAGAGAGAGAGAGAGAGAGAGAGAGAGAGAGAGAGAGAGAGAGGAGAGGGGAGAGGAGAGGGGAGAGGGAGCGAGAGAGAAAGACCTAGAGACAGAGAGCAAATGAGAGAAGAGGAGGAGGGTGAAATGGAGCAGAGAGAGAGAGAGAGTGAACCAGAGGAGAGAGGGAGAGGGCAGACTGAGTGGGGGAGGAAGAGGAAAGTAGATTTTTATGTAAGCAATAAGGAGAGAAAGTCAGGGTTCAAGGTGCAGCCATCTTGCACTGCATAACTGCTGTGTGTAAATTCCTGGGTTTTAAACCCCCACATGATCAATCCCGATGGAATGCGTCCGCAAGACTGCCTTTCCCACCAGCGAACCCCGCAGGGGCGAGACTCGGAGATGGAATTGTTTGCACGTAACGACCAAACTACCAACAGAACGCTATTCCTTGAAGCAGTGGGACGCAGAGTTGTACTCCCCTGAAGAGCGTTTTCATCTATGGCGTGAAAGGCTATAATCCTCACAAAACTGTCTGTCACATGCATGAAACAACATCACGCAAGCCGTACTATTGCCCCACTAAGTGCTATTTGAAATCCCTTTAATGGCAAAGAAAGGGCTCCTGTGTTCTATCAACATTGGCTCTCTTCTGCGTAGGGAGCAGTTAAATATTGTAGAATGGATTTCTTTTTGTAGAGCGCAGCCTCCCAGCTGAGGCCTAAGAAAGGTGAAAAGAACAAACACAAAAGGCGAGTTGATGTGTCTCAGCCAGGCTGCCGGAAAAGGAGCGTTTTATTACGAGGAGATGAAGTTCAAGTTTATCCTCAACTAACCCCATGTCCAGGTAGTGGACAAAGGGTAAATATAGATAGATGAATACTCGAACAACCTTGATTTTCAATTTAGATTACCTTTATGATCTTGCCAAGTTTGTTTTGACTCGTCACCTAAAATCATTCAAGGTGTTTATGATTAAAGAGAAAAACAATGTCACAAGGCACGCCCCAATTCTCAAACTCAGTCAGAAGGTGAGTTTTATCAGACACAGCTAGAGGAAATGTAAATATTAGCATTGTATTGCTCCCTGCGCCAAAACGTTGTCTGTATACAAAAGGGGAGCAGGCCGGCAGCCATTCTATCTAAAAATTCTCGAACAGGATGAACATTCTAAACGGCTTGTGTAATACCTTTTGAGCTTTCCACAACACGGGGGTAGCTATGGGTAAAGAGTGCGCATAACTCTGTCGGAAGAAGCCTGTCGGCTCTAATTCACAATAAAACCCTTCTGTATCCAAGCCCTGGCCTGATCTCCCTCACATGAGCGTGAGACACATGACTGGGTGGTGCGCTCACTGGACCGGGCGCACGGGAGGGAGAGAGAAAGAGCGCGCGGGGTGCGTCAGAGGTCTCTCCAAGGGCCCAGAGGACGGTAATGTGAGCGAGCAAAGCCACACTGGCAATCTTTTCAACACACAGAATAAATGCCAAACCTCACTTTACAAAACTACGCTTGTGGCCTGCAAATTAAATTATATTGGAATACAGGCATGTATCCATTCATTATTTATAGTTGAATAACTTGCATGATTCCCTATCGCTGCATTTTGTATGCACTGCAGTTACATTGTAGTGGCTGAAGGCATATAGACTTGAAATTGATTTTCCCAAGTTAAATAGCTCCATGTGAAACGAAAAGAAGATGGATGTGGACGCCCCACATTCTGAGGGTTCATGGGAACTCCAACTCCCGCTCAAGATAAGTAGCTGGCTAAAGTGTGATGACACTATTTTTGCTTTATCAACAACTTAAATGGGACGCCACTTCTCCAAAAAGATAAGAATAATTAACAACAATTGTAAACATATTATCACAAGTTATGGGGCTGGAGTTACAGGTCTCGCCATTATGCGTAAAGGCCCACATAAACCATACATCTGAGATGTTAGTTCAAAGCAAGTCACTGCATTTCTCACGCAAACTATTACTGTATGACGGAAGAAACTAAGCGGAACAACTTAGTTACCTGCAATGTCCCAAAGTTGTAACCTGACAGTCTCCTGGTCCAAGTTGAGGACTTTGAGGGCGAAGTCCACGCCAATCGTCGCCCGGTAGTTAGGGCTGAAGTTCTGGTGGACATAACGCTTAATGATGCTGGTTTTGCCTACGCCGAGGTCTCCTATTACCAATATTTTATAGAGATGCTCTTTGTGGCTGTTCTGCATGACGACCGCCGAAGAGAACTCGGACAGAGCATTAATACACCGGGGTGGAACGAATGAGGGAGAGAGGCATCAGAAAATGAATGAATCTAAGAGGAAGCGAAGAGTTTGAAAGAAGATACGCCCAGAGAAGTGGAACTGAGGGAAAAGTTGCACAGCAGGACCTTGTGACTCGCGCGCTCCAGTGGCGAGTAGCGAGTGCATGCTGGACTAAGCTTTGCCCAGTTGGAGGCAGAGGCCCGCAATAAGCTAAATATATATTATATACACAGTACTGTGCATAAGTTTTAGGCAGGGGATGCTGTTTCGAAGGCGAATGGTGGTCACACCAAATTTTGATTTGATATGGCTTTGCTTTTCCCTCACTTTGTATTTTATGAATTGATAAAAACAATTAACATTTATATCTTTTTCTAACTTTAAAGACTTCACACCTGCCTAAAACTTTTGCACAGTACTGTATATATTCCATCGAATAATGTAAAATCTTACAAACTGACTAGATTGCAACGTGCAGGTCAACAAAACAAATCTACTCCAACAAATAGTTGAAGTACCCAAATATAAAAGCACTTCTTAATATTTGTAAGTATTTATAAGTACTAGAAAGTATAAAATTGTATAGCTTTAAAATTAAAGGGCAAGTATCCCATATGTTTAACAAGCAAAATAGCACCAAAATGAATTGGTCCAAGATTTGTGCCATTGTAATTTTGTAAATATAACAGGATCCAGATTACTAACCTTCTGCACAATTAGGCCTACAACTATTCATGAGCCTTAGTAAAATCCAACAAAACACTTTAAGAGATATTTATTTTCAAACTATTTGAAACACAAGTGCAAATGCATGATTATATTCCAGAGAAATCACATAAAAATGCACAATGAAACCACAAGGCACTAGCACATTTCTATCTCCTATGCGAGCACGGCAACTCAAACCCCGCAATCTCGAAAGACTCCATCCCCTGACGCTCACAGAATATCCCCACGGCAAACATCAAGGCTTAAAAAAACACATGCAAGGACAATAGATGTGACAAGGTCTCTGTGCACCCTGTTTCCCTGAGAGAGACAGAACCACAGCCATTTTAGGCCCTTAAAATCCTAAAAAGAGATAAAAAAAATTTAATAAATGTCAGATTCCCATGTGTTGGTTTGAGATTCCCTTTTGTAAAATACAAACACTGACCCAGGCAACGTTTTGGATCAAATGCATAAAACCTCCTTTTAGCTACGTAAAAACGCTAAATTTCCCTTGTCTAAAAGTTGTAAAATGATAAGTAAATTTCAGACTAAAATAATTGCAGAGGAGTTTCCTCCTTTGGAAACTTTGCCAGGGACAAGATCAGCAGTGAGTAGGCATTCAGTCGGCGTCCCAATTCCAGACAAACTGCCTTCAAACAGTCGATCGGCGTTTTCCAATCCGTATTGGTTTCCCTTCACATTTTAACTTGATCACTTCCCTTAACAAGTATGCCACCACTAACATGACCGTAATTACTAAACAACACAAGGCCTAAACAATGAGACAGAGCTGGGAAGGGGAGTGGGGACACCCTGGTTCAAAATGGAACAGGCCCTAGATGAGTGGGACCAGACTTCGTCCCGTCTTCCATAACCCTGTGCACTTAAAACTGAAATAAGACAACGTAATTAATTAGGCCTAGTCTCTTCTATTCACCCTAGTTCTATGCCCTTATACATCCTGAATGTGCATTGTACCAAAATAAGCTTGGACATCCTCAAAAAAAAAAAAAAAAGTGCTGTCCCTTCGATAACCTTTGTGCTCAGGAATAAAAAAAACTAATTGTGAAACAATTAAAACAAAAATGAATTGTGAAACAATTAAAAACAAAAATAACTGTGAAACCATCGATTTAAAAAATGAATTGTCCCTTGTCATACACTGTGTGCTTAGAGCTCAAATCAAACTGTGAAACCACTGATTCCTAAAAGCTGGCTGTCCCTTCCACTCAGCAGCCCCCCCCCCCCTGCGCCCACGGGGGGGCACCCCCCACCTCCCCCCGCCTACAGCTTGGGGATGGGCTTGGCGGCCACGGCGATGCTCTCGATGGAACACTCGTTGGTGCCCCGGCGGATGCGGAAGAAGCCGCCCTCGCCCCAGCCCGTGCCCCAGCTGTTCTTCACGATCCAGTACTTCTGGCCCGTCATGTGGCAGCGGCCGTAGCCCACCAGCAGCACGGCGTGGTTGGTCAGCTCGAAGGGGTTGGGCGCGCCCAGGTCCCGCAGGCCCGTGTGGTGGTAGATGCCCTCCTTGTAGATCATGAAGTCGGGGTACACCTGTGGGGGGGGGGGAGGGGGGAACACGTCATCTTGGCCATCGATGGCCTTGACCTTTCAATTCAAACTAGGACTTGTTCCAATACTCTCATACCCCGCAAGGGGTCGCCTAGAGTAATAATCAAATCAAATCAAAAATCAGTTTCCAAGCCTGAAAAAAAAAACAACCCGTCTAGGATCAACAGAAGGAATCGCCAAAGACCCCGCAACGTGTTGTAAAATGGAGTGTCCCTTCCTTGCCCCGCGGGCTCACCTCGAAGGCCACCCCCATGGGCCCGTTCTTGACCAGCTCCAGCCTCATGGCGGCCTCGCTGCAGCCCCCGTAGAAGCCCCCCACGTAGCCGTACTGCGACACGTAGTGGCTGAGGCAGCTCTTGGGAACGTCGCACGGGGAGTCCTTCCCGGCGTAGGGGTAGCACGACTCGTCCACGATGCCAAAGTCCTGGATGTACTTCCCGATCAGGTAGGGGAAGCCTCCGTCGCAGCCTGGGGGAGGAGAGGGGATAAAGGGGGGGGGGGGGGGGGGGGAGAAAACGGTGATAAGCACCACATGGCACAGGGAGATTAGGGGGGAGGGGAACAATGGCGTCGACGGTCCACGTTACCAAACCTTTTTAACGGTCCCTGTTACGAAGCTACAAAAGCATCCTTGGCTCCCTAGACCGGCAACACGTCACAAACTCACCCAAAAGGGGAAAGACGCGTCCAGAAAGGTTGAAGGGTAATAAACGGATGGGTTTAAGGAGCGCGTGGCTTTTCAATGAGACCCGTCGCCAACATGGGGCCACCGTCAGATCAGAGATAGCCTGCGTTGCTTATCTAGATGAGGAACAGGAGTCTCTTTATTCTTGATTAATCAGAGGGGGCGTGAGGAAAATCGATAGAAACGTCTCGTCCATCGGCACCCGGGGGAATGTCGACGTTCCGAAACATTTTATCCAAAGGTTTTCAATTGAGAGGCCAATTCAGGGCAAAATGCTCCATA
>JAPMUY010010839.1:0-12952 GCA_026901105.3 Galaxias olidus | reverse complement strand
ATCTAGCTTTAGTGTACTTAAATTCTTCGGTAAACCCAGTAAGTGGCAGCTCCAGAGCACCGTTCCCATAAAGAGCCAGGCTACTAAGACACCGTGGCACCCCTAACCATTTCCTAGCATAAAAGCTGACTCTTTTTTCTAGCTTTTCAACTTTAGTGATGGGTATGTCATACATTGTCAATGGCCATATGAGCCGGAGTAGAAGTCCAAACTGTCGGCACCATAATTTTTGCTTTCCTGGCAACCCTGACTTCTCAATGCTCTCTAAGCCTCTGTACAATTCTATCCTTAATTCCTCCACCTGCTCCGAGTCTTTAAGGGTAGCATTGTACCATTTTCAGAGACTTTTGACAGGCTTTTCGATCACGGTTGGAATTTGATCCTCATCTACGAATAAAATTTTGTTGCACAATTTTCCCTTAACAACTGAAATGCTTCTGGATTTGCTTGGTTTTACTTTCATTCTAGCCCATTTAAGGTTATCATTAAGTTTGCTTAGCAGTCTTTTAGCACACGGAGCAGTTGTCGTCAGTATTGTCATGTCATCCATATATGCTCGAATGGGAGGGAGGCGTAATACTTCCCTTAACTTTTACCCACCAACGACCCATTTTGATGCTCATATTATTACGTCCATGGCAATAGTAAATGCCAAGGGTGTACATCCGGCCATGATGCCAATCTCCAGACGTTGCCACTCGGTGGTAAATGTTGGTGTATCAAAACACAATTGAATGTCCTGAAAGTATGCCTTAACCAGGTTTAAAATTCCATTTGGTACCTTAAAAAACTCAAATGCAGACCACAAAAGCTTGTAGGGCACATACCCAAATGTGTTTGCCAAGTCCAGGAAAATGACATGAAGGTCCTTTTTCTCATGTTTTGCCAATTGAATTTGGTGCCAAATCATGCTAGTGTGCTCCAGACACCCGGAGAAGCCTGAAATGTCTACTTTCTGTACTGAGGTATCTATTAACTTGTTCTTTGTAAGGTATTCACTCAGTCTTTGTGCTACTCAGCGTTGTGCTAGTTGTGCTAGTTATTGGAAATTTGTATTTAGTTAATTACTTGTTACGGCCTTAAAAAAGTAACTACATAACTTTACCGATTACTCCCTTAAAAATGTAATGCGTTACTAACGTTAGTAACTTTTGCGTTTCCCAATTTACTCAAACTCTGAAGTTTAGGCTTTTTTTTATCCCACACTGCTAACTTGTTATCGTTCTGTGGTACTTTCTATTTGCCAATAGGCCCTGATATATACATACATTTTAAAACAGCAACACAAATAATAATCAAATTAACCATAAACCACACACAAAATATTTGTTCAACTTATTTATTCTAGTCTGAAATGGCCAAATAACAAGCCTCAAAACTCACGGCTTAGATTTCCAGCTCAAAATAATATTCCCATATTGAAAGCGGACTAAATAAAATGATATAAGTTTCACAAAATGCTCAGCAATGAACGTTATTTAAGTTTAAAGTAACAATATATTTCCCGTACTGTTTGTGTCCAACCCACCCTCCAGATCAGCCAAGCAAACAGTAAGTTTTGTTCAAGCTGGTACCGCAGCTGTGACTTTAGCTAGCTCGTATGCCAAGTTTAGCTAGCTAACAACTACAAGTACAACCACTACATTCTAGCACTTAGCAAACGTTCATTACCAGTTTTGTTACCACAGTTTCCTCCAGAACCAAAACGTATGAATTTAGAATACCAGAGGCACCCCTAAAAAGTATTTACTTCGTTATGAAACATACTTAGGAAACAATACAGATTTAAATAACATGTGTGGCTCACTGTAACCTTCTTCCTCATGTTAATGAAATAACTTTGAGGGGGCATAAGAAGGGGGGCTATAAATAACGATGAGCTCCCGAATTGCATGCAGAAATATAAACAGGAAAGAGTCACGTTTGAGCATAAACAGTAAAGAGTGACAGGGAGGCAAAAATAAAATTGTCATTTGTCATGGGTAAAATGGGGAAGATAACAGAAACTAGTAACGGCCCCATTTACATTTTCAGTAACTAATTTAGTTACTCAAATCCGCGTTACTTTACTAGTTACCGCAAATAGTAGTGAATTACGGTACTTTTTAACGTGTTAGTCCCAACTCTGGTGCTACTGCGCAAAGAAAAATGTTCCCCTCCACATGCATGCAAATTGGTCTGAACTCGCTAATGTCACTAGAATCTTTCTCTTTCGGAATCAGTACTCCTCTGGCTTGACGCCACAATCTGGGAATTATTTTTTTTTCCCAATGCTAGCTTCAGTAGTTTCCAAAGGGAATGCAGGACATCAGCTGCATTTTTATACAGTCTGTAAGGTACTCCGTTAGCTTCTGGTGCCGATGCTGCTCTTGCACGTCTGACTGCATTTTCCACCTCTTTCCATTTTGGAGGGATGGTATTCATTTGCTCTACTGGGTCCTCAATTGGTGGAATATCTGCAGGAACTGTGAATGCCTCATGCATTTTCTCATCTATGTGATTTCTTTTAGGTGGGACTCCAGTTCCTGTTTGGTTGTTTTAAGTGTTCCGTCTTTTGCTTTGTTGAACAAGGACTTAGTAAACTTGAAGGGGTCTTTGTAGATTTGACTCCTTGCTCGTTCTTTCTTCTTTTAGTTTCTTTGTAGGTTCTCGGCTCTCCTCAATGTTTACAACCACTTCTTTAAGCTGTCCTGCAAGTCTCTAATGCCTACCTCTTCTGACTCAGATGCCTTTTTCCATTGCTTTTTTTAATAGCCTTCTTTCTTTTACTAGCTTGTCGATCTCTTGTTGCCTCCTCGATTTTCTTGGTTCCACCTGGGTTTTTTTTTAAGTTTCTCCACTAGCCCAAATCTCTCCTTTCCATAATCATATATGATATCCCCTATAAATCTAACAAATTGCTTGTGACTCTTGCTCATACTATTTTCCATGTATTCCATAGAGGTTTTTATGATTTAGCACTAACCCAACCTTTTTATTGTCCCAATTCTGAATGTCACACAAAGTTATATGATAAATATGATACCATATGACACCATATGATAAACAACACCACACCACATTTTGTCAATGCAAAAATGTGTATTATATGCATTCAACAACAACAAAGACAGTTAAAGAAAAATCACACGTGTGGAAGATTGTGCCACTAAACATTGTCTAGGACTGGGTATCGGACACAGGACTTGTGAAGAAGCATATTTCTAGTGAGGAACACATTAATAAAGAATAGTTTCACGTGTCGGGTAAGTATTGTTTACAGTGAAGTCTGCTGAATATCAACTACTGGTGAGTATTGATTACTCAGAACTACTGGTAAGTATCAACAAAGTTGGCAAACAGTGAGGTTATTTCTGCTTTCATAACATTAATTTAAAACGTATGGGATAATTCAAGTAAATTTGTTAAATAACTGAATATCGCAAGTTACCATAGCTGTGGGAACATGTTTCAAGTGGGGGTGCTGGTGGGGTTGGACCTCGGAATAAAAAGGAATTTTTTTTTAATCTTTTGAGCACAAGATAATTATCTTGTACGCACAAGTTATTTATCTTGTGGGAACAAGTTAGTTATCTTGTGTGCACAAGATAATTATCTAGTGGGAACAAGTTATTTATCTTGTGCGCACAAATTATTATCTTGGGTGAGATTATAACTTGTGCGCACAAGAAAATATTGTGATTAATGGCATTCAAAACCAAGCTCCAAGTTAAGAATTACTCCAAGGTTGCATGCCTCACTGGTGCATTATACCTTTAAGAACCCAACCTTTAATGAATCCGTCTAGCTGGCACTTCTGTAAAAACGTAGTAGCCTACCTCAGTTTTATCATCATTTAATTCAAAAAAAGTTGTGGGACATCCAAGATGTAAGACAATTTATTAGAAGGGAGAGTGACTGAATTTGTCACTGTAACAAGCGTTCGGTTTAACTAGGCTACATTATACTTGGCCTAACGTAGGTCAAGTTTGGCTAAATGTATACATAGTTGATATCTCATGTTCCAAAACCAACCCAAAACGCACATTTGTTAACTATGTCGTGGTTATGACAGTTTAGCCTTGCTAATTCTTATGTTAGCATAAAGAAAATGGAACGATGAAACTCTGGCTAAGGGGGCTGTTATGATCATCGGAAAATGGTAACGTTCGCAACGTTTCGTTTGACGAGTAGTCTCGGAACCCAAACGTCAGTATCGCTGTACAAGTGAATTTTGGAATAACAAGCATGCTAGCTAACGTTAGACTCCATGGACACAACTTTAACTCCTATTCAAATTGTGATGGTTAACGTTAACTAAATCAAAACAAAAACAAAATATTGTAACAGCGTCGCTGTTGAATGCATTGTAGGGGAAACGCTGTCTTCTACCATCCGCCAGGGGGTGCTGCAGCACCCTCTGCACCCCTGCTTCCCACGGCCTTGCGAAGTTACTGATATTCTCAGCTGAAGTTTGTTTCTGTGTGTTCACACTTCATTATTTATTGTGTGTAGGAAAATAAAGATAATATCATATGGTGTGACCAAGCAAAGCAAAACCTGTCACACAATAAGATGTCACACCATATGAGGTTTCATGCACTTATTGGGCCTTGTTGTTATACACCAGCATCATAATAAACATACGAACAGAAACATGGTAACTGATTTAAAAGTAATAATGACAAAAATAGTAATTTATCTTTGCGTCACTCTAAAAGACACTGGGAAAGGGTACTGAAGTTAGAGTGCCAAAAAATATATGATTTATTTTAAGAATTATAAGAGTCAATTCATCTTGGAGCCCTTCCATGTGCTTCTGAGATGTTTTCTGTACATCCTGATAAAACAAGGAACCATTTTTCCCACTGGTATCCTAACAATGTCCCGTTTAAAAATCACAATACAGTGTCACCGTATGATATCCATTTCTTGGACAAAATCTTTTTGATCAGAGCTGGCTCAAAATATTATGCTTGGACTTGAAAAGAGCGGACTCACAAATAGACACCTGTTTTGTGCTTTACTGAGGAGAGTTGCACTTATTTTCTTAGTTTTATTCAAGTTTAAACGTTGTGAAACGTGCTTGGGACAGTCACACCATATGAGCTTTTTTATGTTTGGTTGAAAATTTTGCTAAAGTGACAGACAAATTGCAATAATGTTCAGTTAGTTCACATGAAGCAGCATATTCTGAAAAATGTTTAAAACTATTTTGACAAATTGAATTGTTATTTATTTGTGCCACAAAAGACCACGCACATGAAAACTAGGAGGTTCCTTTTACCAGACCATATCAGGTAGGATGAATCTCTAACCAGTCTAAACTCTCAGATTTAAAATGGAACATGATTCCAAGATGGGAAATAATCATTTAAATTTATATTTTATGCATAAACTTTTATGTAGTGTTGAGACTTACACAAATGTAATATCTAAATTGACCTGATCAACAGCAGGTAATGTTAGTAACTGTAAAATGTTGCTTTGAATTATTCGACTTTACAATCTCGTGCAAGCACAATACATAACTTGAGTGCATGTGGGTTCCATTCAAGTAAAATAATTTTTTTTAGACATTAAGTGTACAAACCATATCGATGAGGAGGTACACACAATGCCTGCTACTCATTTTTTGAAAATACTTTTGGCATACTTATGCAGTTGGTTCTATGCCATTGATCTGTCTAATTATTGAGAGCAGACTTTACTGTCCGCAGTACATCCTGAAGAAAAACTTACTAAAGTGCTGAGATTTTCAAAATAGATATGATGTGTTATGGTCCCTCAGCTGCGCATGAAAATACAATGCTATAAAACAGTGTTGCATTATTCCCTGCAGAAACAGAACACTTTAAAATGAAAGATCAAGCGCGTTCGTTTGAAACATTTTTGTTGTCATTGTAGGTTGTAAAACAAAATTATGGTTGGCACCCCATGGTAAGAGCAATACATCATAATGAAATCTCATCAATTATGACAATACAAGTAAATACAAGTAAGGCCCCGTCACATAAACCAAATAAGCCTGTTAACCAGTCGCCCTTAAACACATACATTAGTTAACCAACTAACGTTTGCCATGACTATAAGTTGTAAGATAAGAATATATTTAGATAGACATCGTGAACTTGTTTACAATATGTCCTAACCTATAGTCAAGATTACAGCAGCGAGCAGGCGCGCCTCAGAAACGTTAGCTGCAGGGGCGTCGCTTTCACAGAAACACAGTATTACATGGGCATAAATAAATAATTTAATAAATAAGTTGACAATGATTTAGCTTATTATTTTGAAATGTCTTGCAGTTGCCTAACTCATAGTTTCTTATCAATGTTTAGGTTGACATGGGGATGATGCCAGCCCCCTCCAAAAAGCAGTTTGCCATCTACAACCACTGAACACACTTTGGTATTTCTATGACAAATAAGACATTATTGGAGAGTTTTGCTTGATGTGTACACTTGTTGTTACCATTGGCAAAAAAACGGTAAAATTTATGTTGAAATGTCTTTGCAGTTGCCTAACTCAGTTTCTTATCAATGTTTAGGTTGACAATGGTAATAATCAGTGGCGGCTGGTGAAAAATAGTTTAGGTGGGGCTGTACTGTATTCAGTCAGCTTCACAAATACAATTAAACACTAACTGCAGGACACCAGTGTTCTGCTAAATAGTAAGTATTTATTAAATGTCAGTTTTAAACATGTGAGGCATTCTTACACAATAACATCTTACCAAAGTCAACTACAAAAACAAATGAGGTCAGGGGAACTTTGTGTGTGTCTGGCCTCTTATTTATTTTGGCCATTCTGTCATTCTGAGTGGCAAACTTCTAAATTACTTAATTATTAAAGTCAAGGATGTTTTATATTATTTTTTTCTCCATAGAGAGCATAGCCACAGCATTCAGGCGTTCCAGTGTCATACTCTTCCTCAGGTAGGTCTTGATCATCTTCAAAGTAGAGAAGTGTGTCAGCTTCCATTAAAGATTCTCACACAAAACGTCGGGTGCATGCAGTTTATTGCATAATCGTTGGGCAAAGATTTAAACATACAGATGGTCAAGGATTAAGACATGGTTTTGGACTCTCCAGCTCCCTCCACATTTATCAATAAAAGCGTAGTGTCAAATTAAACAATGTGATCGTATAGCTTTACAGACAACGTTACTAACGCTAATAAACCCACATCACAACCCATTTCCTCAATGCAAAAGTACAATTGACTAGCTAGCATATCAAAAACACATTACAAAAGGTACACAGTAAATATACATAAACATATTACACATACCTGGCATATACCTGGCAAAGATTTAAACAGTGTCAAGGATAAGACACTGTATTCGACATTCCAGCTCCTACATGAAAAAATAACAGTCACAACTTTGTTTAGACCATACACTTGAACCATTTTGCTCTTGTTAGCGAACATTTTAGATCGTGGTTAATTAGCATACATTCAACAAAACAAGCTAAATATGTTTACAATGGTATGATCAGCCTGTAAATTGTACTTAACTAAGCCCCACGTGTACTTTTCTTTACTGTTCTGGCTAGTTCTGGCCTGTTCTATATTAATATTTGGTTGACGTAGGCGTTCATCATGGTCTTCTTCTCTCTGACCAACGTGCTCTACCACAGGCGGACTCTGCTTAGGGCAGTAAACTTACAGCCTTTTCTGGCAGCAGATTCGAGGACGCTGATTGGCTAAATTTATGTTACCACTGTTGCTATGTGCATTTCTTCGGTCAGCCATTGGCTGGTGCTGCTGCACTGAATCAGTGCCATAGAGAGCCACTGTGTGCTATTTCTCTACCGCCCCAGAAGCGCTGAAGCTCTCGCTAGAGAGAGGGGAGGGGATGAGCCACAGACGTAAATAATTTTACCTCAAATATAATGATTTATATGTTATGTATTACACGTTTTTGTGCATTTTAAACACATACATGCTTAAAATAAGTATTTATTGTTTATTTAAAAAAAAAATGGGAGAGCCAGGGAGGGCTGTGCCCTAACACCCTCTATAGGCGAGCCGCCACTGGTAATAATGCCAGTCAGATGTTGCAACTGGCCCCAAGTGGGCGTTTACACTTGAGTTCAGTTCAGCGCTGTCCACCAACACACAAGGACATAGTAGTGCTGCAGGGGTTATTTTCGGGGGCTGGCCACCTGCACTGCCTGGTCGCTGATGGTGGAAACGCAATCACATCCGCATTTTCTCGTGGAAATGCATTTCTAGTTCTGCTTATTATTAGCCCCATTTTTGAGGCTAACTACGGGCGCAGTTTTGAGCATTTCGCTTAAATTGCAATTCCAAAATGTCCATTTGAATGCCACGCTGTGCGCTTGTACACCGCTAATTAATCTGTCCACTAGTTATTTTTTATTGTATTTTTTACACCGTTAATTTGCCCATAAACAATGAATGGGGAAACAGATTAGGCCCTCTGGTGGACTTTGAATGAAGGAGCAATATGCTCCCGTCCGAGTGAGTGTAGTAGCATGGACTCATGATAGCTCTACAAGTCAATCCAAGTTTATTGTAATTCACCAGATTCTACCGCCACTTGGCATTTAAAACACACACTGGACAACATTGTAAGACACTGCTTACAGAATGTGTCAAGTTGTATTTGTTTAACGTAAAAAATATTCTGGTGACTTGAATTGGATATAGTGGCTGCTAACGCTTATCAAGTGTTGCCCATTTAATGCATTCAACAGTGGCGCTGTTTTTTTTGTCTTTATTTAGTGAACGCTAACCATCACAGTTTGGATGTTAACGTTATTTCCATGGAGGCTAACGTTAGCTAGTCTTAACTTAAGGCACCATAAATGATAGCTTACTGGTAATACTGCAATAGAGCATTGGGTTAGGACACCTCACGCTACCGTGCTTAGCCAGACATAGGGAGTTAACCGTCAAAACTAACATTTTGCCACCGTGGTGAAGACAGTTTTAGATTTGACATTCAGCACTTTTTCACATGTAAACTTAATAGCTCCCTGAATACATAACGGATTTTCCTCAAATGAATCTTGTTTTGGAGGGCAAAATATGTCAATTACTTCACAGACCTTATCTTGTGACAATGATTAGTAGCTTAGACAAGGGGACAATTTTTGGGACGCGAATGTCTTTCAGAGAAGCGGAAACAACGGAGATACTTAGGGACCATGGTAAAACGACGTAGTCCAAAATTTGAAATGTCCAATATCATAACTTTTACGATTCCTCCACTATTAGTAGCTAGTTTACTATACCTTTCTCAAACATTACTTTAAAAATGAATTAGTATTGTAACTATTCATATAAATATAATGTAATTATGTAAATATAATATAAGACAGAAAAAAAATTCTTTGACGGAATCTAAAAAGTCATTGTCAGTTTTTACATTTTCTGAAACAATAACAATAAGAAGTTGAAGAATTTATTCTGATTATTGACATATTGTTAACCTTTCACGACCTGTGTTTTTTCCTTGAAATTGCTTAAATGTCAAAATGGTCTCTATTGTCAATAGCTTCTAGGTTATTGAATATAGATTCTTCAAATCAGACTTGTATTAATTGTAGGTATATGGCTGACCTTTCACGCCCTTTCTTTTCCCATCAAAATGTTTTATTTGGTGACAATATGCATTATGTGCCTGTTTATTGTCAATAGCTTCTAGGTAATCAAATATAGACACTTCAAATCACACTTATATTCATTGCTGGTATATGACTGGAATTTCACACCCTCTATTTTTCAATCAAAATGCTTTATTTGGTCAATATAGGCCTCATGCACGTGTTCATCGTCAATAGCTTCAAGGTTATCAAATATAGACACTTCAAATCACACTTATATTCATTGTAGGTAGATGACTGACCTTTAATGCCATTCGTTTCCCATCAGAATGCTTTATTAGGTAAAAATATGCATTACGTGCCTGTTTGTCAGTAGCTTATAGGTAATCAAATATACTCTTCAAATGACACTTGTATTCATTGTAGGTACATGACTGACCTTTAACACCCTTTATATTTCAATCAAAATGCATTATTTGGTCAATATAGGCCTCATGCGTGTGTTTATTGTCAATAGCTTCAAGGTTATCAATTATAGACACTTCAAATCACACTTTTATTCATTGTAGGTATATGATTGACCTTTCGCACCCTTTATTTTCCCTTCAAAATGCATTATTTTGTCTATACGCCTTATGCACCTGTTTATCGTCAATAGCTTTTAGGTAATTGAAAGTAGACACTTCAAATTACACTTATGTTCATTGTTGTATAAGTCTGATCTATCACACCCTTTGTTTTTCCATCTAAATGCATTATTAGGTCAATATAGGCCTTATGCGCCTGTTTATTGTCAATTGCTTCTAGGTAAGCGATAATAGACACTTCAAATCACACTTATATTCATGATAAGTATATGGCTGATCTTTCAATGCCATTCGTTATCCTCCAAAATGCTTTATTTCGTCAAAATCGGCCTCATGTGCCGTTTTATCGCCAATAGCTTCTAGGTAAGCAAAAATAGACACTTCAAATCACACTTATATTTATTGCTGGTATACGAGTGGCCTTTCACCCTTTATTTTTCAATCAAAATGCATGATTTGGTCAATATAGGCCTTAAGTGCATGTTTATCCTCAATAGCTTCTAGGTGAGCCAAAAGAGACACTTCAAATCACACTTATATTCATTGCTGGTATATGAGTGACCTTTCACTAAGATTCATTTTCGATCCAAAATGCTTTATTTGTCAAAATAGGCCTTTTCGTCGTCAATGGCTTCTAGTTAATTTGTCGTAAGCCACAATCATTTACTGTTGTCGTTACATTTTATTATTACGTGATTGCGTCGTGAGATATATACTGTTATTGTTTAGTTTGATTATTATTATTATTAGCCCCATTTTTCGACACCTAACTACGGTTGCAGCTTTGAGCATTTCGCTTCCATTGCAACGCCAAAATGTCCGTTTGAATGCCATTGGGCTACCCATGTACACAGTTTATTAATCTGTCCCCTAGTTATTTTTTAGTTGCCTCTTACATGCTTAATTTGCCCATAGACAATGGATGGGAAGAGAGAAAGCCTTGAGGGGAGCGAGCTGGAATGAAGGTCCAAGATGATACCCCTGTGTATGCTGCCATCTAGTGACCGCATAAAATGTATACATGTATATGTTAACCAACATTTACTGCGGTCACTAGATGGCAGTATACACAGAGGTATGATTCTTCCCCAGCTAGAAAGTGTATGTTCCCAGAACGTTCTGAGAACGTCCCCGCTGGTGTAAAGGACGTCGCCTTGTAATGTTCCCAGAACGTTCCCGGACGGTCACGAAGTGGAGTTCTTTAAAGGGTAGGGGGACGTTACTTGGCGGACTTTCAAGGAACACTCAGGACGTTCTGGGAACGTTTAAGGGACCATTTCTTTAGGACGTTCCCTCTAGGTCTCTACACTATCGTTCCATAACGTTTACAGAACCATTAGTGACATTACAGGAACTTATAGGGGACCAAACTAATGTTCTTTTTGGGTCCTTGCATCACCTTCCCAGAACCTTTAGTAACATTACAGGAATTGTTGCAGACCCTTTAGGTGACCTAAACATTGCTATTATGAAATGAAATACCATAAAAACATGTTTACACCATAACACATTCATGTCTAAAGCAAGACATTCCCAACATTAAGTTCTTATTATTGAGCCAATACTTTAATACATAACTGAGTCTTAGCCTTAGTAATGAAAACAAACTGTAATTGGTCATTCCCTTTTAATTCTTATTGTATACATAAATAGTCATCATCACACTTAATTCATCACATATTATCACATTCCAATCACTCTTCATCCAGAGAAAGAGATCAGTCACAGTCAGCATCATATTCAGGTTCATATTCAGGTGTCCCAGGTTCTTCTTCCGCTGCCTGACAAATTCATAAATGACAATATTAACCAATCACTTCAATAACTTTTTAATTGCTTTTAATTACACTTAGGTGTATAAAGTAAAGTAGTTCAGTATTAGGGAACTTAGCATATCAATATGTTTGCCATTTGAAGTGTGGATATTGATATGACAAAGGGAGATTTTCACTGGTTAAATAGAAGTCCATAAATCACAAGTGACCGAAGCAATGGTTAATTCATAGGAAAAGGTGAAGGGTAAAAGTACTCAGTTACACTAATATTTTGCATGTCCTCCTTTGTTGCCTAAAGCGTTACACTACGCAACATTGGCTTGTTTGATTTAAGTGAACAGGCAGTATGAATTTAAGAATGGCATCAATTTGCATTGCAGTAATAGTTGCTCAGAAAACAAAAACTTACAGGTATCAGGACCACCTTGGCACAGTAAGGTGCATGCTTAAGGGTATCCCCTATACAGTGCTGTGAAAAAGTATTTGCCCCCTTACAGATACTTATTGTTTTTGCACATTTGTCACACTTAAATGTTTCAGATTATCAAACAAATTTTTATATCAGACAAAGACAACCTGAGTCAATGCAAAAAGCTGTTTTGAAATGATGATTTCATTTATTAAGGGAAAAAAGCTATCCAAACCAACCTGGCCCTATGTGAAAAAGTAATTGCCCCCCCCTTGTTAAATCATGAATTAACTGTGATTAACCATATTTTTTGGAAAGCTAAATTCAATTTCACTAGCCACACCCAGGCCTGATTACTGCCAGAACTGTAGAATCAAGAAATCACTTAAATAGAACCTGTTGTAGGGAAACCAATCCTCAAACCATCCCCCTCATTCCAGAGAATCAAAGCATGGTCTCTCAACACAAAGGGTCATAAAACCTTAACTCTATTCCAGCAATTCCAACTGCTACTTTAAGGATTTATGAATTGGGATTAAGAAACTGTCGCAAAGGAACAATCAATTAAATTATTGGACATTGACAATGAGAAGAAATTGTAACATCAATCGTTTGTATTTTGT
>JAPMUY010010838.1:0-12950 GCA_026901105.3 Galaxias olidus | reverse complement strand
AATTTGCAAAAATTTCTACATTTCTGTTTTTTTCTGTCAAGATGGGGTGCTGAGTGTACATTAATGAGAAATAAAACGAACTTTTTTGATTTTAGTAAATGGCTGCAATAAAGCAAAGAGTGAAAAATTTAAAGGGGTCTGAATACTTTCCGTACCCACTGTTTATATATATATATCGTGTATTGTTTTTGTAAGTGAACTAACATAGTCAGCCTAGTCATGTTTGGTATCAAAATCTCCACCATGATATTTTGTAAACTTTGGTTAAATAAACCTAGTTTATTTACTAGGAATATAGAACATATTCCTAGTAAATAAACTTACATTGAAACCAAACTACATGTTAAGTTAAACTGATATTTCACTGATAGGTGAGATAATCAACACCTCTGACCACTGGCCTGTTGGCCAATCAGGTGACCTCAGCCACCTTTTGGACACCCCCTCTCAAACTATCTTTAATAGAGTTCTCATCCAGGGAACTTGGCTTTTTATGATCCGCACGCAACCTGGGAAGGCTGCCCTGCGTTACACGGGTTGATAAATTGCACCCAACCTTATTCCTTGACCACGTGTCTGCAAGCAACACTTTGGACAAAGGATTTTAGGCCTTTTTCCTCACTACAAGGCTGGAAAACCTTGCACACTTTCAGACTGAACCAGCGCACAATTGTCCTCCTTCCCAGAAAAGGACAATTAACACGTCAACGAAGACCAAAAACCCACGTTGCTTTTCCATGTTTATTCAAACAAGGAACTAACTTTCAGAACTTTACCAAAGGAACCACGGACTTCTCAAATTGGCTCCAGCCGCAACAGCAAGCCATGACCAATCCTTGTGCCACAGCTCCGCCTTTCTTCTCACAGTAACGTAACCCATGCTTTTCATACGTTGAGCGTTGGATGCTAAAGCTTAGACAATTTCTGCTGTGTTATGCTTACCATAATTTATCAATATTTGAACTGTTATACTGTGTATGTTTAGCTACTAACCACTTTAGTAAACCAGTAACCCTACAGTGGCTTAAAGGTGCAGTAAGTAGTTCTAGAGAATTGGGGAAAAAATGGCAAGAATTTGAATCACAACACTCAAAAAGGCCAACCTCCTGAGTCTTGGTCCCTCCTATCCCTCTCAATGGCCCATCTCACACATGCCCGTGCGTGCTCTGACTGGACTTCAATAGCCTGAGCAAGGCAGTGTTTCATGAATCATGTGTATGTTGTGCATGTTTTTGGTTCTCACCAACAACACATAAAGCCATGTCTGATGAGGTGAGAAACAGAAGAATCCCGAACGTCTGACCGTAAACACTCTAAAACGGAGTGGTTCACACCAAAGCAACGAACACACACACGAATGCAAAAACAATTTCATAATTGTATTCCCCTATTAGTATGAGCTAGTGCATGACAATTGTTTTTATTTAGCTGCGATTGGCACCATAGCTACTATACGTTGCCGAGTATTTCCGCCATATGCATGCAAACAAATAATGCCTTTTTGACATAAATCTGGCGCAATACTTCCTAACGGTCTAAAACTGCACTTGGCGATATGACAAGCCAAGTCTTTTGCGATGACATGCAACGACTTCAGCCGCCTTGCAAGTACTAGTTCACACCGCTGCTACTTTGTCTGCAAAGTGAATTGTAACAAGCCTGTTTGGAGGGTGACGCTGTAAATATTTTACCTAGGAGTGTGCACGCGAGGTCATTGATAGGCAGACAGCCCTTACTCCTTGCAAATACTCTCCTGATTGGTTGGGGATAGGCGGGCGTCCCTAGATTTTTAAAAAACTGAATACAGGGCCCAGGGCGCTCATATATAGCGCACCTTCTCTCTGAGCGTTTGGTTTAATGATATCCTCCAGGAGGTATGTAATAAACGTAAAAAAAACCAGAAAAAAATGTATCTATAGCTAGAAATTCAAACTTACATACTGTACCTTTAAATGTTCCAAATAACATTTGCTCATTATCCAAGTGTCAAAACTACACTATATATATATATATATATATATATATATATATATATATATATATATATATATATATACACACACATATATATATATATATATATATATATATATATATATATATATATATATATATATATATATATATATATATATATATATGAAATATAATATATATACATGCAGATCACTTTGCTAGATACAATTTCATTTCATTTTCTACTCTTTAAATTTGGCGATGTAGCCGAGTTTGGACCCAACCAGTACCCATGTTTGCTGTCTAAATGGTATGTTTCTAGCCCATGTATATGTTGTGGTTAGAATACTCTCTCTCTTGCATTGTGTTAGATTTCCTTCATGCACAGACTCGTTCAATGGTTGGCTCCAAATAGCCGTTTATTCTGGTAATAACAATGACATTTTAGGCTTCTGACCGACCATCACATGGTAACAAGCTCCAGAAACTGCCCGAACAAAGAAACACATGTATTAGCTAACTACTAGATAGCACGCTACACCACGGAGATTTCCCTTAAGCTAACAAATTAACCGACGTGGCGTGTATCAATAATTATTACAGTATTTTTGTCAAAGAAACCTTAATCACGAAATTATAACATTATTTACCCTATACCCTTGCAGAAAATACCATTATATTATACAAAATGAATCTTATTTAAAACATTTAACCAGAGCTCATTACAAATCAACCTACCCCCTGAACAGCATACCACAGACTAGTTTCCACTAAGAGGTGTATCACTCAAGTCTGTAGGCCGTAGGGGGCGCTCTATGCATTTGAATCACCAGTCTCCATGATAAATCAATAATGATACTAATATTATTATTTTCATTACTAATTCCAAAATATAATTGAAAATAACAATATGGACAATCAATGAATTGAATCCACAGTAAGAATGATATTATGACAAGTGGAATCATTAACTACGCTACATTCCCACCTACAGCAGCACGGTGGCTCGGTGGTTAGCACTGTTGCCTCACAGCAAGAAGGTCCTGGGTTCAATCCCCACCTGACCCAAGGGCGTTTCTGTGTGGAGTTTGCATGTTCTCCCCGTGTTCGCGTGGGTTTCCTCCGGGTACTCCGGTTTCCTCCCACAGTCCAAAAACATGCAGGTTAATTGGTGACTCTAAATTGCCCGTAGGTGTGAATGTGAATGTGAGTGTGAGTTGTTGTCTGTCCCTATATGTCGGCCTGTGATAGACTGGCGACCTGTCCAGGGTGTACCCCGCCTCTCGCCCTGTGTCCGCTGGGATAGGCTCCAGCCCCCCCCGTGACCCTGTACAGGATAAGCGGTAAAGTTAATGGATGGATGGACATTCCCACCTACTGATCTTCTCTTGCTCATTCCAATAACCAAAACACCACAAAAAAACAAAACAACAAAAAAAAAAAACCCACACAAAAAAAAAAGAAAACTGGCCCTTATCAGTGAGAGCCCCAGGAATCCCAATACATACCAGGCACAAACAACCCACACACCAAAGAAAACAAAATGTACCGTACTCAGATAAATGACACCAGGTATTCCAGTCATTGACCATTGCCAAAGAATTAGAATGAGAAGGAGCAGCTAATTCCTTCAACATCCATAGAAAAAAAAACGCCCATATACATGTTAAGTCACCAAATACCATATCTCATAAACAGTACATTCCCAACTCATCCAGACTCCCTCCACCTGCAGTCAGAGTTACATTTCGACCAAAAAAATAATAACTAACACAAATCTTGAATACCCACAATGCAAAAAAAAATGGCGGTAAAATTCCCACTTCTATACACGCCACAATGCAGCAACCCCACACAGAAAAAAACTTACAATTCCCGAAAAACTCTCTTGCACATGCTGAATAAGCCTCACAAAAGGTTTAACTACTCTCCCACATCTAGTCCTTGCTCCTAATGTCCCGTCCCCCACAGTAGAACCAAGCAGAATGCCCTCCGCACCTGAACTAGCCACATAGTCTAACTGTGAAGAGTGCTCGTCAATTAACGGTGCAGAAGCCACAAGTCTGGAGTCAGGTAAGTCAGTGGGACAGTCAGCCACAGAGAGTCACAAGAAGCTGGACGTCCTGGTCCATCGCCATCTTCCTCCACGTCCATCGCCACCAAATCCTCAGCAGAGACAGGCAACTGATCACCGGCAGAAGCTGGCAGTTGAGAGATCCAAGAAACAGTCCTGTCCTCAGGTGCACCCTCTTGGCAGCGCAACAGGGCCTTCAATCTCGCCATCAGGCAGAGAATTCTCAGTCGCTCCAGTAGCCCGGTCACTGACACAGGAACTCCGTCTTCAGGCTCAGACAGAATAGGCAGGAACTTCACCGGCATGACAAGGTCCCTGTGGACTACTTTCTCCTGATCAGAAGTACAGTTCTTGATTCTGTAGGTATGAGTCTCAGCATGCTTCGCCACAACAGTGTAGAGTTCATTCTCCCAACGATTCGCCAGTTTTCTCTTTACCCGTTCCCCTTTATTAGCCAGCAGGACTCTGTCGCCGACAACCACAGGGCCACCCTTAAGCTTCCTGCTATAAAGGTCAGTCTGCCTCTTCTGCTGCTTTGTGGTAGACTGGGCAACCCTCATGGCCTCCGCCAGGTCATTCTTAAGGCCTTGCACATAATCAGCATAATCCACCACCTGATCATCCAGGAGAACCGATCCAAACAACAAGTCCACAGGCAGCCTAAGGGTCCTGCCAAACATCAATTGAAATGGAGCAAAACCTGTGGTCTCGAGCACTGTCGCGTTGGATGAGAAGGTGAGAGATCTCAACAGTCAAGGCCGTCTGTGCTTTGCTCTCGGAGGACGGGCTCTGATCATATTTCCGAGAGTACGATTGAACCTCTCCACCGCTCTGTTGCTCATAGAGTGATAAGGCGTAGTATGCAACTTCTGAACCCCAGCAACAAAGAGCATCTCTGCAATAAGACTGCTCTCAAAATTAGCGCCCTGATCCGAGTGAACACGTTCCGGAAACCCGTACACACAGAAAAGTTGTTCCAAAGGTGTTGAGCAACAGCCTTGGCTGACTGGTTGGGACATAGGTAGGCCTGGGCCAGCTTAGTGAAATGATCAGTCACCACCAACACATCCAGTGACTTATTGGAGGAGTCCTCAGCTGACCAAAAGTCAATGCAAACCAACTCCAGAGGTCTGGAGGTTGTAACACTCTCGAGTGGAGCCCTGGCCTCTGGTTCGAGAGACTTGCTGAACACACAGCGACGACAGCACTGCACATACCGTATCACGTCCCCCTCCAAGCCCTGCCAATAGAACCTCTGCCGGACCGGATATAGTGTCCGTCTCTGGCCCTGATGACCCGCTTCGTCATGTACACCCTTCAGAACCTTCTCCTTCAGTGCAGAAGGTATGATGTACTGGTAAGTCTTCCTCTTTGTAACAGGGTCCTTAGACACACTATACAGCACACCCGTTTTGACAGTGAGCTCTCCCCAATGCCTAATGAGCCGCAGAGTATCAACTGACTCGTGAACACTCTCTCGTCTCGAGGGTTGTCTCTGACGTTCCACAAAGTGCAGTACTCGACTCAAACAGGGATCAGCATGCTGCATAGCCATCAGCCTGTACCTAGGCAGAGGGCGGACATCAGACAGCTCATGTGGTTGAATGGACTGAATCAGCTGAGGCAAAAGGAAGGCCTGCGGCAGCAAACTCTCCTGGTCCAATGAATGCTCCAAGACAGCAGACACTAACTACGAAGAGATGCAAGTATTTCGGAGTGACTCTTCCGTCCCACCGGAGTCCCCCGCGACTGAAGACGAGTCTGCGTCATCTCCAGAGGATTAGAGGATTGACGAAAAGCATCCTGCACATCGCCAGTAATCAAAGCTCTTGCTTCTTCCAGAAGTGCGCCATAAGGGACTCACGTCAAGCGATGTAGCACACTAGGCCGCACAAAGGGCCCACGACTGAGAGCGTCTGCGACCACATTCTTAGGACCAGGAATGTACCTTATCTCAAAGTCATATGGAGCGAGTCTAGCCACCCACCTCTGCTCACAAGCATCCAGCTTAGGCTTTGTCATGATGTAAGTCAGTGGATTGTTGTCCGTCCACGCAGTGAATGGATGACCCCTCAACCAGTGGCTGAACTTATCACAAACTTCCCACTTAAGCGCCAAGAACTCAAGCCTATGCGTGGGATAGCGAGACTGGGCATATTTGAGAGATTTACTGGCGAACGCCAGAGGTCAGGCAACATCACCACCCTCAGTTAACTGGGATAATAATACTCCAAGACCGTTGGAAGAGGCATCCACGGACAACAGAAAGGGCTTACTGAAGTCCGGATGTGCCAGAGTTGCATTGTCCAATAACGCCTGTTTCAGCTGTCTGAAGGCCGCACTACACTCAGGAGTCCAGTCCGCAGAAGTCAACTTCCTGAACACGTGAGATCTTCTTCCCTTTAGCACGTTGCGGCTTCCTCCCACCCAAAGTCAAAGCAAACAGGGGCATGCTTATACTTGAATACCCCTCAAAAAACTGCTGGTAGAACCCGACCATGCCAAGAAACGATCTAATCTTGGTCGGAGAGGGGATGTTAGTGCCCTCATCCATCAAATCCTGTTCACTCAGATCAACGATAGCTGTGACCTTCTCTGGATCAGTGGAAATGCTGTCTTTGCTCACAATGTGCCCCAAGAATCTCACAAATGACTGCATAAAGTGGCACTTATACGGGGCGAGCTTAATGTTGTGCTCTTTCAGCCTTTGAAGAGCCAGCAATTCAATAGGAGCAAAGAGGAGAATGTCATCCAAATAACAGGAGGCTCAAGAAGTTTTATCACCGAAGATAGCCATCATCATCCTCATGAACGTAGCAGGGCTGTTGCACAATCCTTGTGGAAGCCTGTTGTATTCGTACAGCCCAAAAGAATACGTAAACGCAGTGAACTTCTTGTCCTCCTCATGAACCTCCACATTGTAATAACCAGACGTCAAGTCCATGGTTGAAAAGAAAGCGTTACCCCCAAGGGCGGCCAACGTGTCAGCCTGATGAGGCAAGGGGTGCGCATCTTTGACAGTCCTCGCGTTCAACCACCTGAAATCATTGCAGAGCCGTAAATCGCCATTCTTCTTCCAAGCCAAGACAAGCGGGGACGCGTACTCGCTAGAAGACTTCCTCATGATCTCCCGCTCTTCCATCTCATCTAAAGTCAATCCCAGCTTCTCATAGTTTGAAGGGGACAGTCGACGATAGAGCAGCCTGAATGGCCTGTTGCCGCTCAGTGAAATGTGATGGACAAAGTCCTGGGCCCTACCGCAGTCCAACCTGTGACGCGAAAAGATGGACTCGTACTTGGCCAACAAATCAATCAACTTTGCTCTCCAGAATGGCGACAGCTGACTCGAGTCAATGTCAATGTCTTGCAGTTCGAGGTCGCGAAGCACTGAACTGCCAACTCTGGGTGTTCGATATTCAGATTCAACAGTCAGACTCTTCTTGCTACCTGTGTCAGTCTGTTTAACAGTCCTTGTCACATTGCACTTCACTTTGGCTGTCTGGTCATTCTCATACAAGAAACCATTATCAAAGTCTTCCAGCGCCACACAGGGAGACACGTCAGCAATTTTGCAGTTGCGCCTAAGAGTCACTGGCTTACTGGACGGATTACTGACTCTTACTGGAACCCACCCATCACCCCACAATGACATCACGAGTCTTCCTACCATCACTGTTCTCGGCACTGTTCTTGATTCACTGGGCTCTACAACAACTGTGTAACCTGCTGATAGGCACTTATTACTCGGCAACCGTACCCACACTAGATGTTCCTTTTTTGGCTCCAAGATCACAGCATGTTTAAGTTTAACAGTCCCCACTTCGTCAGGGGTTTCACTGGCTCTCCAATTCTCCACACACGCCAGCAGTTGCAGCAGAGCCCCCTCCTCCCCAGGTGTCTGATCCAAAAGAGACACCTTCTTCAAGAAGTCTCCAGAAGTCTTCATCGCATGAATGAGATGTTTGATGACGTTGCTCCCAATTATCAAGTCGTCACTCTGGCCATCCACAATGAGTGTGGGAACCAAGACGTTGCATTCAAACACTTTCAATGGAAGCTCACACACTCCGATGGGGCTCGTTCTCGACCCACCACATCCAACCAGAACAACTGACGTGGGAGACACAGACTCAGGAGAAACAACGTTGGCCTTTTCCAACAACGGAAGCATGCGTGCACTCAGAGAGCAGGCCATTGAGCCAGTGTCCAGCATAACCCGTACCTCCACATCACCACTGATCATCACTCCCACGTAGAAAGGTTTATCTGTTGCAACCAGTCTCGATGGATTCTGAAATATCACTGTGGATCCACCCTCCGTAGCAGCACAACACTGAGAATAAACAGACTCGACGTCAACATCATCTGTTAGGGACATTTTTCCTGGCCCTCCACTAGTCCCTTCCTCATGTGGGCCAGCTAGTTTCCCTGCTGAATAGGGCACCATGTTGAACAGCAGGAGGATCACGGACAGGGTTAACGGAACAAGCCAACGCCTGATGTCCAGCAGCATGGTATCGAAAGTATAGGCGCTCATTCCTACAATGCGACACTGTGTCATGAACGTTGCCACCGCAGATGACACCTGGGCCTCGGGCTCTTGCATGATTGCTATTTCCGGTTCTGGGTTGCCTCGAGCGCTGAGGAGACTCCCTCTGCAACAAACGCTCCAGCGGATTGATAACATGTTCCAGGGGCTGATCATCTTTGTGAAGTGGCCCGACAGTTGCAGATGGCTGAGGAGTAGAAGGCCTCACTGCATTTTGAACATGACTGCAACACATCCCCAACTTGAGTGGTTCTCAACTTCTCGACAGGGCATACTGGTTGGCGTTGTTGTTGTCGCTTTTTACGTTGGTGTTCATCCAGACGTACCTGCACGTCTGTGGCAGTCCATTCTTCGAGTGTCTTGCATCTAAAGACTAGAGACAGCTCGGGGTCAGGACAGTGAGTGATGAACATTACCGTCACCTCGCGAGATGGGTTGTCAAGAGTCTTATCTTGTCTTTCCAGTCCCTCAACAGCAGTGTCAATGGCCTTGTTAAGCCGAATCCAGTCAACTGCAGTCTCAGTGGAAGAGGGTTTAGTGTCATAAAAGTCTGCCAAAGGCATAAAAGAAGTCACACTTTCACTAAAGTGTTGTTTGAGAATGTAAAAAATTGGCTGAGGGCTCGACTGTAAAATCAGGGTGGGTTTGCTACGTAGCATAACTTTCACAACATCACGTGCCCTCCCCTACAGTTTGCTCAGCACCTCCCCCACCTGGTCACATAACTCAATGCCCCTCTTGTTCAAAAACACTCTAACAGAGTCCTCCCACTCCGAAATTGAGACTTTGTCAGTACCGTCCCCTCCGAAAGAATGTGGCTCATAACTGTGATGGCTTACCATAAGATTAACCTTCGAAAGATCAGCAATATTTGAGCGAGCCACACTAGCATCACTGACTGGAATGGATTTAAGACATGAGACAATATTCTCTCCAATACAAGTCCCTATTTGTTTCACCAAATCACTAAGGACATCAACTGGAAAATGTTCTACATCCTGACTCAAAGAAGGTGCAGATGATTCCCCTTGTCCAACATCTGCAGTAGCATAAGTACTGTCCATTACCATAGCATGATGAGGGGTAGACGTTACAGGATTCCCCCCACTAATCCTACCCGCGGTCGGCAGCGATGAGCCAAACCACCACCCTCGGCCCCTGCCAATACCAGACCAACCATGCCCGTCCATTGTCATTAAAAAGTACAAAGCGCAATCTTTACTTATATATAATGAGTGTAAAATAGATTCAAAAAATAAAATCCGAATTATTGTTTTTTTTTTTATCATTCACATACATTTTTTTTACCTCCTGTAAACCTATTACAGTAGCAAACTGCCTACCATCAACATCAATCAAAAAAGTGTTTTCTTAGAACATACACAATACAGGTAACGTTAATTAATCAGTGTCCAGTTGGCGGCGGCGGCGGCACACTTTGTGGTCGTATCGTCAGACCTGCGGCCTTATGTCTTGGACACTCGGGTAAAGAGAGGAGCTGAGCTGTCAACTGATCAATACCTGGTGGTAAGTTGGATCAGATGGCGGTGGAGGCTGCCGGACAGACCCGGTAAACCCAAACGTGTAGTGAGGGTGAATTGGGAATGTCTGGCTGAGGACCCTGTCCGTGAGGTCTTCAACTCCCACCTCCGGAAGAACTTCTCGTGCATCTCGGGGGAGGTTGGGAACATTGATTCCGAGTGGGCCATGTTCAAAACCTCCATTGTGGAAGCAGCTGCTAGGAGTTGTGGTCAGAAGGTCGTCGGTGCCTGTCATGGCGGCAACCAAAGAACCTGCTGGTGGACACCAGTGGTGAAGGAAGCCGTCAGACTGAAGAAGGAGGCCTTTCGGACTTGGTTGGCCCAGGGGTCTCCTGAAGCAGCAGACGGGTACCGGACGGCCCGAAGGGCTAAGGCTTCGGTAGTCAAAGAAGCAAAAACCCGGGTGTGGGAGGAGTTCAGGGAGGCTATGGAGAAGGACTTTCGGTTGGCCTCAAGGAAGTTCTGGCAAACTGTTAGACGGCTCAGAAAGGGAAAGCAGGGATTGGCCCAGGCTCTGTTGAGCAGGGGAGGAGAACTGCTGACCCGGACTGGGGATGTCGTCGGGCGGTGGAAGGAGCACTTTGAGGAACTTCTTAGCCCCGCCAACACGTCCTCTGTGTAGGAGGCAGAGTTTGAAGACTCGGGGGAAGTCTCAGCCATATCCCTGGCAGAGGTCTTACAGAACAACAAAGAAATAATGGCAGACAGAGATTTGCCAATAAGAACTGGGCGCAGCGCGCACTGTGGTGATATGTTAACACCGGACGGCTGGCCAAGATGGTGGCTTGAATACACGCGTTTTATCAAGCTCAGCACGACATTTATAAATGATTGTGAAAACTTTCATAAGGGTTGAAAAAATATTGATAATTACATATATAATCAGTGAGTGGCAATTTACTTAAAATCTCCTTAGGGTTCGAAAAACTCAGAAGATGTCTGTTGTGCGAAAAAGAGTGCAGCTCTGCAGAAAACACTAGCATTTCTAAAGGTAATGGTGGAGCAAACAACATTCTTTCTGAGAGTGGACATGATTATGTTGTGGAGGGAGACTCTGAAACATTTACAATGACTGACGAGGATTTTCCTTTATTGCCAGTTAAGCCTATACTGCAAGTAAACCTCCAGAGGTTAAGAAAGCAGCTTTATTTGAATCTAGCGATACCTGTTCCCCTACTTCCAAATCTGGACCTACTGATGCTCGTATCATAGCTGCCCTGTCCCTTATCATTAACATGAGATCTGTTGCCATTGAAAAAATGGTCAGTGAAAACAGGCTAAGCATTACAGATTTTAACAAGATATAACGTGCTTGTACGGATATTCAAAATGTCGCAGCTAAGTCAACATCCTCGAAAAGCGTGTGGAAACAGTGGAGCAGTCTTTGAAAAAGTTACAAAGAGGTATGGATGATTTGGAAAGCTACTCCAGAAGATAGAATTTGAAACTATAGGGGCCTCCTGAGATGCCCAGAGAAAATGTTCGCCAAGAAATTATCAAAGTTTGTCAGGCTATCCTACAGGAAAATAGCGAAAAACTCATTGATGTTGTTGACATTGTTCATCGTGTCGGGAAGAAGCGTCTCGAGTCCACACGTAGAATCAGAATCAGAATCAGCTTTATTGGCCAGGTATGCTTACATACTAGGAATTTGACTCCGGTGTTTATCTCACTCTCAATATACATACATGCAGTAGACAAACAATGTGCAGGGATAAAGTGCAAGAGAAATAAGAAATAAATATAACTATGATAAAACTATAATAAAACTATGGTAATGTACAGAATGATATGTATGATACCAAATATACAAAGTGTGCAAATATACAATGTGCAGCTTGTATAACTTAGTACAGTACAGTGAACGTTGTGTCCCAGGGTTATTGCGCATGAGTGATCCAGGTACTGTGATACTGGTCTCAACTATTCATCATGGTGATGGCCTGTGGAAAGAAACTATTCTTGTGTCTGGTGGTTCTGGAGTACACTGTTCTGTAGCGTCTGCCAGAGGGGAGGAGTTGGAACAGTCTGTGACCAGGGTGTGATGGATCTGCAGTGATGCTTCCTGCCCGTTTCCTGACTCTGGAGATGTATAAGTCCTGGATGGAGGACAGGTTAGCACCGGTGATTCTCTCTGCAGTCCTCACTGTCCGTTGAAGTCTGTTCTTGTCCTGTGTTGTGGCCGATCCAAACCACACAGTGATGGAGGTGCAGAGAACAGACTGGATGATGGCAGTGTAGAACTGGACCAGCAGCTCCTGAGGGAGGTCAAATTTCCGGAGCTGGCGCAGGAAGTACATCCTCTGCTGGGCCTTCTTGACGATCGTGTTGATGTTGGCCGTCCACTTCAGGTCATGGGAGATTGTGGTTCCCAGAAACCTGAAGGTTTCCACTGCAGACACCGTGCTGTTCTGAATGGTGATGGGGAGCAGTGTTGTCTGGCTCCTCCTGAAGTCCACTGTCATCTCCACAGTTTTGAGCGTGTTCAGCTCTAGGTTGTTCTGACCACACCAGAGGGCGAGCTGTTCAACCTCTCGTCTGTATGCAGACTCATCACCGTCCTGGATGAGACCGATGACGGTAGTGTCGTCTGCAAATTTCAAGAGTTGAACAGACGGGTCTCCTGAGATGCAGTCGTTAGTGTAAAGGGAGAAAAGCAGTGGGGAGAGCACACACCCCTGTGGGGCTCCAGTGCTGATTGTCCGGGTACTGGATGTGATGCTACCAGCCTCACCTGCTGCGTCCTGTCTGTGAGGAAGTTTGTGATCCACTGACAGGTGGGAGCTGGTACAGTGAGCTGGGTGAGTTTGCTGTGGAGGATGTCTGGGAT